>PVKN010006202.1:0-29037 GCA_004027915.1 Capromys pilorides
GTGATCAATTCCTTCAGCCTTTGCTGATCTTCAAAAGACTTTTGTTCTTCTGTATCTCTGAGCGTGGTATTCTTGGTTGGTTGGTTAAGTCGCCCAGCAGTTCCAATACATTGTCTGTTCTCCCTTGTACTGAAATTTTCTGTTGAGAAATCTGCTGGTGGTCTAGAAATAATCCTATATTTTTAACTTGATGCTTTTCTCTTGCTGCTTTTATAATTTTTTATTTTTATTTTTAGAAGTTTTCTCATAATGTGTATGGGAAAAAGACACTTTCCAGTTGCTTCTGCTCAAAGACTTTTGGGCTTTGTAAAACTTTTTTTTTTTCTCATTAAACTTTGTTTTAATGGGTCTCAAAATTCTGTGACAGATTTTTGGTCAAGTCATTTCCATTAAAAAGTATTGATTCTAAAATCTAATAACTTAAAAACTGCCACACACATAGAAAATTGTCCACAAGTCATTGTCCTTTCCTTCTGAAGGTTTTGTGATGCATTGTTATCATTAATTAGTCTTTCACTATTAAACTTAAGCGGCCAATTGAGAGAAACAGTTGAGATCGGTCTTCTGCCACTGATTAAGACTGGGTGGCAGGTGTTAGGGATAATATTCATTCAGCCTTCTGAGCTTTCTGGGCAGGCTTGGTGACCTTGCCAGCTCCAGCAGCCTTCTTGTCTATAGCTTTGATGACACCCACAGCAACCGTCTGTCTCATATTGCAAACAGTGAAATGACCCAGAGGTGGGTCAGAGAAGCTCAGAGAAGCTCTCAACACACACGAGTTTACCTGGAACAATGTCAACAATGGCAGCGTTACCAGATTTCAAAATCTGGGCCCATCTTCCAGCTTCTTACCAGACTGGTGATCAATCTTTTCTTTCAGCTCAGTAAACTGGCAAGCAATGTGAGCTGTGTGACAGTCCAGGACAGGGGTATAGCTAGTATTGATCTGTCCAGGATGGTTCAGGATAATCACCTGAGCAGTGAAACCAGCTGCTTCCATTGGTGGGTTGTTTTTGCTATACTGGCAACATTGCCATGGTGCACATCTTTGACAGACACATTCTTGATGTTGAAGCCCACATTGTCCCCAGGAAGAACTTCACTCAAAGCTTCATGGTGCATTTCAACAGACTTGGCTTCAGTTGTGACATTGACTGGAGCAAAGGTGACCACCATGCCGGGTCTGAGAGCACCAGTCTCGACTCGGCCCAAAGGGACAGTGCAAATACCACCAATTGTGTAGACATCCTGAAGGGGCAGCCACAAAGGCTTGCAGTTGGGCAAATGGGTGGAAGGATGCAATCCAAAACTTCAAGCAGAGTGGTTCCGCTGGTATTGCCATCTTTATGTGTGACCTTCTCATCCTTTGAACCAAGGCATATTAGCATGTGGCTCCAGCATGTTGTCACTATTCCAACCAGAAATTGGCACAAAAGCTCCAGTGTCAGGATTTTAGCCGATTTTCTTAATGTAGGTGATGATTTCCTTAACAGTTTCCTCATATCTCTTCAGTTTATAGAGTGGCTCCGTGGAATCTATTTTGTTAACACCGACAATTAGTTGTTTCACACCAAGTGTGTAAGCCATTCTTGAAGATACCAGCTTCGAATTCACCAACACCAGCAGCAACAATCAAGACAGTACAGTCAGCCTGAGATGTGTCTGGAATCACGGTTTTGACAAAGTCTGTGTCCAGGGGCATCCATGATGGTCACATAATATTTGCTGGTCTCAAATTCCCACAGGGAGATGCCAGTGGTGACACCACACTCACGCTCAGCTTTCAGCTTGTCCAAGACCCAGGCACACTTGAAGGAACTCTTTCCCCTCTCTGCGGCCTCCTTCTCAAATTTTTCAGTGGTTCTGTGGTCAATGCCACTGCATTTGTAGATCAGGTGGCCCGTGGTGGTGGACTTGCCAGAGTCCACATATCCGATGACAATGATGTTAATGTGAGTCTTTTCCTTTCCTATGTTGGTTTTGATTTAGTGGTGGTTTTCACTACACCTGTGCTCTTGCGGCAAACCTGTTATGAAAATGGGGCTTTGTAAACCTCATGTCCTTATCTCTCCTTAGATACGGGACATTTCTGCAAGCAATTCACTAGATAAGCATTCTGTGTCTTTTTTTCCACCTATAATTCCCACGGTATGCATTAGTTCACTTAGTGGCACCCTGTGTGTCCCATAGGCAGTCCTCACTTTCTGTCTTATCTGTGAGTCATTTCAAAAGACCTATCTTAAAGTTTGTAGACTCTTCCTTCTTCTCAGTCTATTTTCTTGATGAAGTTCTACATTGAACTTTTTATTTTGTAGATCCGTTTCTTCAGCTCCCAGAGTTCTGCTAGGTTCTTTTGAATGATGTCTCTCCTTTTTAAATTTCTTTGGCTTGTTGGGTTTGAGGCAGCCCCTAGCCAGCCTCAGAAGCACTTGGGTCCAGGTCATAGGTGCTTGGAGGAGCTGGAGATCCTAGCTCTTGGCTCCACTCCTGTAAAACTAGGTTGGCTCACTCACTTTGAGGTGCTGATTTATTTTCCTAAGCATGAGTGTTTGTGCTTTTCTCACTAACTCAGGACTTCTTGCTCCGCAGTACATTCCACAGCTTAAGTCCAAGGGGCTGCAACATAGCTGTGGATTTGTCCCTGAGCATCAGGTTGCAGCCTTGGTGCAACTCTGTGGAAAAAGAGGTATTCTGGAGGCCTGGGTCTCAGGAAGTGGGACACAGATACAATTTGTAACTTGGAAGCACCAGGGCTCAATGGCACTCTAGCTTCCAGGATATCCAGAGTCACACAGTGGAGGCTCTGAGTGCAGATGCTGGGATGCTGCAGTGGCACAGACTCCGAGAAGCTGGGTACAATGGTTGCAGTGTGCATCGACACAGGAAAGAACCAGGTCCCCCCTCCCTCATCCAGAAAGAGAGAGAAGCCTGTTGTCTTAGTTACTCTGTTCTCATTGCTGGGACAAATACCTGACACTCAAAATTAGGGAAAGAAAGGCTTATTTAGCTCACAGTTACTGGAGGTTTTAGTACGTATTTAGCTGGCTCCAAGGTAGAGAGGCACATGGCAGAAAGCAACCTTTTGCAGCGGCAGGTAAGAGCAAGAGCGCTGGGAGAGAGCTAGCAGCTGCTCAAGCAGCTAACTTCTCTTCCTACCTTACATTGAAATGCAAATCACCTGCCCCAGGGGAGGGGCAGCACCCATTTTCACAAGGATCAATTACAAATTCCAGAAGCTGCCCCATGACTGTATGAGGCTTTGGTGGGGGACACCTAGACACAAACCATAACACCTGTATTCCTTGGGTGCGGAATGGAAGGGACCCTGGGTTCTGACTGTAACGTTCTGGAATCTCAACAAAATGTCCCCAGAAATTAGATAGGGTAGAGGAGTGGTGTCAGCCAGATGGCCAACTAGACACTCTCTTTGTACTCTCTCCAATGCGTTTGCACACACATATGCACACACACACACACACACACACACACACACACACACAGTGTCTTAGTTCCTTCCACCGTGCCCACCCACTGCCTGTGCTGTGCTGCAATGTACTACACTGTGTTTCCATGAGAGCCTCTGCTGAAAGGTGCCCTGCTCCGGGGTGCAGGGCATGAGACACATCTACCTCTTCATCCTTAGCACTTTGCTGCCACTGCAATGCCAGCTGCTGATGCCACCTGCCCTAGAGCCTGGGTGAGGTGGTGTCTTCCCACCTGGCCTGACAACCTGAAGCCTCCTCTACACCCCAGAAGTTGTGTTTCCCAGGTCCAATACTGGCGCGGTAGACCCCCAAAGATCCAGAGGCTCGTCAATCCACCCAGCCACACATCCTAGAGCCCAGTGTTTCAGTCATTTTCTTCCTTGTTGAGATACAACACCCACCCCTGTTATTTAAGGAGCAAAGGTTTATTTTGGCTCCCAGTTGGTCGAGGTTTTCATCCAGGGGCATCTGTCTTCAAGGCAGGGTGACAGGTCCAGGGCTTGGTAGCAGAACCTACTCGAGGCCCGATCGACTGGAAGCAGGGAGAATGAGCGAGGATTTGGGGAGGAAGATAAGCTCCGCCTCCAGCCATGTCCCCAGAGGCCTGATTTGCCAACTAAACCCAGTGTCCTAACAGCTGATCGGCTCTCAACTCCCCTGATATAGCCACCTTCACAGAGCCTGCCTAAGAGTGCCTGACACTCTTGAGTGACATCTAGAGCTAAACATTAACAGTGAGCCAAAGTGGCACTCGGGTCCCAGGGCACCAGATCCTGGCTCAGCTTTGTCACCTCACCTTTATGCATGACTGGCCACACCAAACCTGGAGCCAGACCAGAGCCCCACAAACCCAGCTGTGGAGGCGCCTGCCTCTCCAGGGAGTGGTCATGTTGTTCCTTCCTGTCTTGGGTCCCAGTTCACAGTGTGGTTGATGCTCATTTCCTTTTCGTCATTCATGCTACACAGCCTACAAGATGCCCAGAAAATGTAAGTGACTTGAAGATATAACACTGAGGAATAATCTAAAAGAGCAATTGAAACAATTTTGTCTGTGGTAATTTGTTATGGCAATGAGAAAAAAAAAAATTAATACTGTCTCAGCCTAAGCAGTTACTTGTCCCCTCCTCTGTGGTTTTCCTGACCATTGTATATAACACTGAGCTTATCACAACACATTATTTTGTTTTCTCTCTCAGAGTGGCTCATTGTTTCAGAGGCCACGTGCTGCTGACATTTGTCACTCACATGCTATGTTCTCAGCTGGAAGAAAGTGTGTGTGAATGAATGAGTGGGTCTGAGAGAACATTGCTCATTGATCATTGTCCCTATTGAGATTTGATGTCCGGTAGAACTAAGCCAGCACAAAGGAAAACCACCAGTCCTCACCGTCTGTCTCAGTTACTCTTCTCTCGTTGCTGGGACAAATACTCAACGCCCAAAATGAAGGAAGGAGAGGTTTATTTAGCCCACAGTTGCTGGAGGTTTCAGTCCATACTCGGCTGGCTCCAAGACAGAGAGGCACAGGGCAGAGAGCAGCAGTTCATGGCAGCAGAACAAGATCAATGGCAACAGAAAGAGAGTCTGTCTCTCTGTCTCTCTTCTATTGCATTCTGGCTCTGCCCCAGGTTGGGTGTAGCACTCACACCCATGATTCCAGCAATGCTAAGACCTACAGTCCCTGTGGATCACCCTTAATCCCAGTGGATCATGAATTAATCTCAAACTCTAGAAGTCCCAGCCCCATGAGTGCATGAGGCTTTGGGGGAACAACTAGATACAAACCATAAAACCGCCATTTTGGTCCTCAGTCTCCAAGGGCCTGATTCTCATAATTTGCAAAGTGCCTTCTAGATTGCCATTGGCTATTTTCATTTTCCTTCAGAAAGTAAGCTTTTCAGCTACTCAGGTGTGAACTTCATTTCATCTTTCACTGGAAGTTATTTTTGATATGTTTTGAAGATTAGAAATTCTAGTATAGTCATGTACCATTTCAAGGCTGGGGTATATTCTGCTATGATTTGTATCTAGTTGTCCCTCCAAAGCCTCATGCCATCATAGGGTGGGAACTTCTTGAGTTTGAGACTTGACTCACGATCCACTGGGATTATGTGTTTTAGTACTGATGGGACTATGGGTCTGAGTACTGCTGGGATTATGGGTGTGGCCTAAGGTGAATAGCCTGAGGCAGAGAGCTTTAATGTAATATAGAGACAGAGAGACAGACTCTTGCTGTTGTTCTCTGCTCCCCTGGTTGGTCGGTTGCCTCTGTCACCATTTTATTGCTATTCCACTGCCATGAACTGCTGGCCTCTGCATTGTGCCTCTCTGCCTTGGATCCAGCTGAGTATGGACTGAAACCTCCAGTAACTGTGAGCTAAATAAACCTTTCCTTCCTTCACTTTGAGTGTCGGGTGTTTGTCCCAGCAACGAGTGAAAAGTAACTAAGACACATTCCTAAAAGAGTACAGTCAGGCAGTTATGTCACTCTGGGAACAAACATAAGATTAGTTCAAGCATAAAAGAAAATGACACAATCAGGGGATGGGGTCTGCAGATGCAAGAGGCTGCTGCTGGTGTCATGTGGCACGTTGCTTCACATTAAATTTTCCTTTTACAAGCAGTAGTACAGCTTAGATGGATTTTTTTCTTCCTGAGTGCTCCCTGGGTATTGGTACCTTGTGCTCCCAGGACATAGATATGAAGACCTACTGTACAGATGTATCAGGTGAAGAAAGGGCTAGATCTAAAGACTTGGTACTAAGAAAACATATGCAATATTATGCTAAAATTTTTTAAAAACAAGCAAACATTGTATGCTCACCATTTATACAAAATGTGAACATATTTTGACATAGAACAGGAGTTGCTACATAAAAATAAAGAAGTTTTATCTTATTAGTAGGATTAATAATAATGATTGATTGCTATTCCCTGTAAAGTCCTTCAACATATTTTATATTTACCAAGTTAAGAAACATAAATCGGCTCTTAGGCACATATAACACAGACACGAAGGCTCTGGGACTGATCAGGCCCCAGGCTGTGCTTCCCCTGCCACAGTGTCTGGACCTGTGTCCACGGGATCCAACACTTATGCTCTTTTATCTCCCAGAGGAATCTCTCCTGGGGACTCTGAGCACATAGATTTTGCCCTGCATCTAGTGTTGAGGTATAAAAGTATTCCATTTTGTTTAACAACATGTGTGATCTGATGGCCAGATTCAATTGTGTTTTTCCTTTTCTTATTCTTTTGGACCTTTCTGCTACAGGGACACGTTGCCATAGCTACTCCCCTGAACTGTTCCCATTCCTCCCTCCGTGGTTAATGTCTGTGTCCCATCCCCAACCTAGTCCCCATTGTGATGCACGGAGGTAGTATCTTTTGGAGCTGATTTGCTATATGGATGGAGCCCCTTGAAAATAAGATCAGTGCCTTCATGAGAGAATCCCCAGGGAGCTGCCCTGCCCTTTCCACTTGAGAGGACACAGGCAATGCGCTTTCCTCAGATCCACTGAACCCTTGATCTTCAATTGTGAGAAGTAAATTTCTGCTCTTCCCACTACCCGGCATGTTTCGTCCTAGCAGCCAGAAAGGACCCCGACTCCCAACCTCCACTGCGTTCCGTCTTCCGCTTTGGTTGCCAGTGCCTTGCCCCTGCCATCGCAGTGCGTCTTCTCTCGCTCTCCCCATTGCACCTTGGTCCCAGGGTCACAGCCTCAGCCTTCCACTCCTGTTCCCTCTGCTTGTCCCTTCAAAGCTTCACCACACTCCCAAACTTCCGGTCACAAATTTATGGGGCCAAATTATGGATGCGGATTCTGCATTGTTCATTTCCAGGTTCCCTAAAGGTTTCTGGACTGTAAGTCCTCTTCTCTGCCATTTTCCATGCAGGTGTCCTTCTTTATGTCACCAAAGTGTCCCTTAGCAGAGTGAGGTCTTCCTTGGCACAGCCCTACTGATAAAGGCAATGACAGGCATCCACGACACCATTGCAGCCACCTGTCTTTCCCTGGGGGCATCAGTCACTCCCTTGGTGACCACTCCAGGGCAAACAGATGCACTCGTGGTCCTGCTGGCTCTCCACATCCTGGGACTTTGGGGGAAAACCACGCACTGTGGGTTTTGGCTCCTGGCATCTGGGGCTCCTGCCTCAGAGCCAGAGAGTGAGGAGAGTGAGTTTCCTTGGAGAGTTCTGAGTAACAAGAAACAGGGGTCTGCAGGGAGCCACGTAATTAAAGTCCCCTCCTCCTCTCGCCACAGACTAATCCGACGCAAGCCTGCCCCGCCTGTGTCAAAGCTCTGTAGGCTAAGTAGCGCGCCTGACAGCCTCCTGCCCTGACTGGGCTGGGAGCCTAGAGAGATGACAGCCAGGCTGGGAATGAGTCCCTGACTCCTGCGAGGGCCTCCGTCCTCCCTTCCTCCAGAATCACCCTTCTTTCACCCACGCACACATTCTTTAGTCACCGCTCGAAGCTCTGTTTCCCAAAGAAACAAGTTATGAGGGCTCTTCAAATTCCACATTTTTTAAAAAAGCAAGTATTTTTTTATCACTCAATTTAGCTTCTACGTCCATCAAAAATAACACCATTCTGATGTTGCTCAAAAAGAGAATCCTGCAGTCATTGACGATGCTCAGTTTTCCTTCTTTTGATAAGGTTCAAACTCCCGGAGGCCACAGTCGTGGTTTCTTCACCCAGAAACTTCTTGGCGCTGTATTCTACAAAGGCTGCTCTGGGTCACAGCTTTGCCCACCATGCCCCTGTGATGGTGCCAGCCTCCTGCCTTCTTACCCTGTGCCCGGCCTCCAGTATCCATCCTGAAATCCAGCTGGAGCACGCTGCTCTTTTTTCAGTATCACTTTCATGTTGTTTCTTGAGAAATGTGTAAAACACAGGCACAGCCAGCCACACACACACACACACACACACACACACACACACACACATCCTTCCTAAAGACATCTTCACGGCCTATTAAAACTCTCGGGATGCGAAGCCCTTCCAATGAGCCCCTGTCTCAGTCCCTCTTTCAGGTGCAGTCGCATGCCCGGTGGCTTTTCATCTCTTCACCTTTGCCCATTGTTTCCTTGGCATGCAACACCTTTTCTTCCTCATAAACTTCCTTCCTTATACAAATGTTTCTTGTCTTTCAAGCCACAAATTGCAATTTCACTTATAAGATCTACCCCAAGGATGTTAGAATGCTCTGGCACTGAAATCTTTTAGCATCAAGCACCTGGAAACTGTAATTGCATAGATACACATATATTGATTCACACTGCTCATAAATTGATCTTTTCCTTTGGTCCTCTGAGCAGGATCAAATTTTCTTGTCCATAGAAAGAGTGTCATTCTTTTTGTGGTGGCTTTAATTATAAAGGGCACAGAACAGATGTTGAAAGCGCTTCTGAATTGATAGTCTTTCTGTAAGTGAATGGTGCATGTACTATACCTCTGGGTTTGTTGAAGGCCTGCAGCGTCATCTGAAATCAGCAACTGCTCTCCTTAACCCGGTGTGTGTGGTGCAGTTTTACACAGCATGGACATCATGTTACGATGGTGCTGACTGAAGACTGACATGCAAATTCCATTGCTGTTACAGGAGCAGCGGCATCGATCTCATTTCACCTAACCTATGCTGGGCATAGCACTGACATTCAAACAGGCAGGAGAGGAGTTAAGGGAGTGAGCGGTGTGCTAGTTTTACATCTCCAGCACCATGTCAGACCTGGATCAGGAAAACACTGTCTAGTGGGCTCAAGTATCCCAAACAAAAGGCACAGGAGCAGATAGTGGGCGGGCTTCAGTGGCTGCCGGGGAAAGAGGCCTGCTGGGTTGTGGAGAGCATGAAGCCACACTGAGGAACTGCAGTTCTCTTAAGGATGGTAGCATTTGCCATTCCTTCTGTGAAGCATTGACCAGCGTATCGGTCTGCTGTGCCTGCCCCGTCAAAGTCTCACAGCACAGGTAGCTTACACAGTGGGAATCCATTCTTACACAGTTCTGGTGGTGTGAAGTCTCAGGTGAAGGTTCTCACTGATTTGCTCTCTCCCTGGCTTATAGAACACTAATTTCTCTCTAGCATTCCTGTGGCTCTCTTGGTGCTCGCAGTCCCACAGCTCCACTAAAAATCTTCCTTCAACATTCATGTTGCCTTTTTTCTACATTCCTCATATTAGAGAAAGCAGATAATATTTATATTTCTGACTATGGCTTATTTCGGACATGATGATCTTTAGTTCCATCTGTTGCTTAACAAAGTCTCCTTTATCTAACTGAACTAAATTATTATTACCCTTTCTTAATCTTATTACAAACTAGTAAATAAAATGTAGTGTTACATAATGTATATACAGGTGTAAGATGTAGTACATTATTAATATATTGATAGGTAATGGCATAATAAAATACAGGGACACTTTGGTTCATGAATTGAATTCGTTACATGATTTTGGAGAAAATACCCACGTTCATATTCATGCCAAAAAGACGGCCAGAGTCAAGTTCATCACCTCAGCCTGAGGTAGGGTTTGGAAGCAAAAACATAACCTAGACAACCACTTGTGTTTCATAACTGAATTATTTGCAAACAAATGTGTTTGTGAACCAAGGAACTACTGCACAATTTAATAAAATGCATGTTAGATTTGGAGTTGCTTAGGACAACAATACCCAAGATAAGGCTGGGATGTTAACTTTCTATAAGTTATATAAAATACTTAAAGTGATTAGCTTATGAGGAGAAAAAATTAGTTTAGCCCACAGACTTTAGGGTCTGGTCTGTGATAAGTTGGCCCCACTGACACGGGCCTTTGTGGTTGTGAGGCTTAAGCAGCTGACAAGGAAAGCCCTTGGGAAACCTCACTGTACTAAGAGGATCACTGAAGGTTCGCCTTTGCTCTCCCTCTCTCCCAGGCAATTCGTCCTTTACATCTGTAAGCCCAAGAATCACACTGAGTTTAGAAAATCCACAAGCAAAAAAGCAGTAGATAATATGTTATTCAAAACCATTAAAATGTGGTTTTTACTGCAACCATAAATCTTAAGTCTCTAATGTCAGTGGCAGGGGCCTGGAGGGTTAGATATCTGTTAGTCTAGGCATACAGAGGTTGATACATATTTCTATTTTCCAAGAGAAAAGGCTTTTATTTCTGTTGAGATTCCATTAATGCAATCTCCAAAGTTATTCTTTGTAATTGCATTGATTAATTTGGGATAGAACAATGAATCAGAATTTAGATTATCAGCTCTGTCAGACTTCATGGTTAGAAAATTGCTCAGAATTTACAGGAAAAGGAATATTTGTAGACAGCATTTTCTCCAGAGTGAAGAATGCTAAGTGATTCAATTACGCAGTCCCACACATTTATATTCAATATCTGAATTTGCTATCTAGCCTCATTTAACAAATCAGCCTCAAAATCCCAGAGTTGAATTGTGGGGTCTAAACTTCATGAATATTTATCTTCAGGAAAATTATAGAGATGTTTGACATTTGCATTGAGATAAATAACTGAGTGAAAATGAGGCTTGGGATTGAAAGTTTAAAGATCTTGCTTAAAAGTATTTGTTCAACGCTGAGCATTTCTCAGAAATGATTTTGATGGGATGAAGTGAGGAGAATTAGAAGAGCCTTTTAGAGCAAGTCTGCGTTTAAGCCTGGCCTTGAGGAGGGCACCTGAAGTTGTGTTTCCTCTCCTTTAAAGCTTTAACAACAGATGCTTTGATATGGTGACTCCAAATTAGATCATAGCATTTCAGCACCAGAAGAGGCCACAGAGATAATTTAGAATAAGTCTTTGTTTTGGTAGAAGGATACCGAGGCTTGATGTGTCAGTTACTATAAAGAGAATGATTTGTATGGGTCATCTATTAGTCATGTTTTAGCTCTTCAAAGAGAAGCAAACTCATATGATTACTGGAGTTTAGTAGGAAGAAAAACTGCATGAATCAGTCTCATACAAATTGGCTATTCATTTAGAGTCTGGTCTGGAATCTGATTGTTTATTTGGCATGCTGCAGGAAGCATTTAAATAGTCAAGTGACGTTTGCATTCATTAAATGACCTTATTCTTTCATTAAAATAGCTAGGGCTGGGGTGTCGATGTTTATAGGTGAATTCAAATGTGTGCATCTATCTCCCTCTTATTCAAAGGCTTGTGGTAAAAATATACATAGAAGGCCAACGTATCAGAAATGCAGAGAAAGCATGACCAGAGAAACACAAGGCAGCATCCAAGAAGCCCAGGAGTAGGAGAACAAGCAGGCAGAAGGTGCTTCTGTGCTGTGGAGGAGGAAGTTAAAGTTCCAGGATGCTAGGACATTTGTCAGTTGATTAGTGTCAGAGATAGAAACACAAGTGAATTGTCCCATCTCTGGCACTCTCCACTGAGCTATGCTGTTGTCTCAGACTTGATGTGCTGCCTATCTCCCAAGGGCCTCATTACAGGCAGAGTCCTCCCACTCTGCAGGCCTCTGGACGCAAGGAGCCAAGAGTGGACAGTCATCACAAACTGTGGGGGAGTGGCCGTGCGGCCCTACTACTGTGCTGTGCATGTGGCTTTCCTTCTTGTGGCTCAAACATTCCTCAAGTGCTAGAGAGAAATGCTGAATGAGGCCCAGTAAACAGAGAAGCAATTGCAGGTGGGAAGTATAAATCCCCAGAAGGTTAAAAATTGGCCTTTCTAGGATGGAAGGGGTTGATGCGGTTGCCCTGCTGGTGAAGACTCTTCAGTAAGCCGCCCTGGGGCTCTGCACTGTGGCTGGCGGGCTTAGTATTTGGAAGGAACAGCCCATAGCTAGGCCTAGGGAAGTAGAAGTGCAGGACTTAGGATCCCTAGGGAGCCTTTTGTTGGTTCAATGTGGCGTCAACTTGAATAAGAAACGCCTGGTGAATTCCTGGAGAGCAGTGCTGGGTTTGTTTGGATGACTGACTTATGCAATAGGGAAAACCCACACTGGGTGTGAGTGGCACCAACCAGTAGACTTGTAGCCTGGATGGAATAAAAAGGGAAGGAAGAAAGTCTCCCATTTTTTGCTTCTTCAGAGAAGCTCCAGTCTTCCCCATTGCCTTTGGAGTTTCCAGTGCGGATGGAATCCTCTTCAGACTCCTGATACAGTTTCACACAGCACTGTGCAGTGAACTCCAGGCTTCCACTTTGTGACTGGGCCCCCGGTGCTCCAGAGTGCAGGCACTTCTTTCACTCTTCCACCCCTCACTCGAGGCAGCCGCTGTAAGCTGGCTTTATAAATTCTTTATATAGCATAAGTCATGGCTAAGTCATCGGTGTCTACATTAGATTCATTCTAATGGCGTACTCTAACTAATACTATCCTCCAGCACTGCCAAGGTGACACTGTCATGCGTTGAATCATGGTAGCGGGGAACTTAACTTGCACTGTGTTAGCCACTTTCCTGGCACTGGGTTAAAATTCTTGACATCCACAACTTAAAGAATGAAAGTTTAATTTGGCTCATGGTTTTGAGATTCCAGTCCATGGTTCCCTGACTGTGAGTCAGAAGGACCACAGTCAGAGGTGATGCAGGGCAAAGCTGCTTGCCTCATGGAAGCCCGGAACCAGAGACAGAGGGGAGGACCAGAAGAGGCTGTGTCACACAGGGCCTCCTCTCAGAAAAACACCCCTTCCACTTATAACTAAGGTTTCTAGTAGCACACTTGGCTTTGAAGTCACCTATGGGTCAACCCACTAACAAATGTGGCATCACTGGCATCTATTCATTTTCTAAAACCACCACCTCTGAACACACGAAGTGTTTGGGGGCCATTCCAGTCCAACCCATAATCATTATCAACTCACTCAGTCATTTTTTTCCTACTGAGTTTTCAGTATCGCTTTTATTTTTAATGGCTTCTGGTGGTGATTCGGATTTCTGAATAATGATACCAGTTTAGGTCCTTTGTCCAATAACTGTCTGAATGTCTGGGTATTTTCCTTTCTTGGGTATAGTTGCCACATTAATGATTATAAGTTCCTTTGGTGTCTCAGTTACTCTTCTCTCAAAATGAGGGAAGGCAAGGTTTATTTAGCTCACGGTTACTGGAGGTTTCAGTCCATACTCACCTGGCTCCAAGGCAGAGTGGCACAAGCAGAGGGCAACCTTAAATCTTTGCACATGGTGGTAGCAAAGAGCAAGAGAGCAAATGGAGGAACAACAGTGGCAAGAGAGAGGGAGTCTGTCTCTCTCTCTTATGTTACATTCAGGCTATTCACCCCATGCTGGGTGAGAACTTACATCCATAATCACAGCAGCACTCAGACTCATAATCCTAGCCTTGGATCACCCATAATCCTAGTGGATCATGAGTTAATCTCAAACTCTAGAAGTCCCCATCCCATGACTGCTTGGGGCTTTGTGGGGGACAACTAGACAAAAACTATAACATTTGGAAAGGAAAAAAAAAGTAGGGAATCATTAAAGCACATACACACCACAGTTTTGTAATTTTTTACCTTTCAGTCAGTGCATTTTAGGTCCAAGCAAAGAGCTATAATCATTTTTGTATCACACTGGGGTGACCTCTCTGGCCTCCTGTTCCTTGATTATTGCCTTTTGCTGGCTACACATATAAGCAGCTTGCTTCGTTGACCACGCATGTGTTTTGATTCAAGGGAGGTCATGGGCCCTTGAGAGTGTTTCTGGGGCTCTCTAAGTCAATTTTCCAGTCCTCACATAAACTTCAGCCTCCCTGATTCTGGTGGGTAAGCACCACCACACCTTCCTCACTTCTTCAAAACCACTGAGTGGTTTTGGCAGGAGAGAACCCATATGTCTCTTGCTATGTCCTCATGTTTCTTAGGGATTCTGGTAGCTGCTCACTAGCCCCGCCCATCGAAGTTCTCGAAGTCCACTCCAGAGCCATGCTGCTTTGGCAGTTGCTACTGCATGCAACTTCATTTTCACAGTTTCTTTACTATAATTTCGTTTCTGCTTTCTCAGGCCAAGTATATTCTTAGCTGGCTGTGTTGAGTTTCAGCTCCAAGAATTATCCTGAAATCCAAGCTAGGAAGCTACACCAGCTCATGAAGGAGATCCAGTGCATGCAGGGCCCTCTGCCATGTCTTCCACATAGAGGGAAGTTTTGACCCCTGATGGAAGGGAGGGGCCACCTCTGCCTCTGTGAGCCAGGGTTAAGATCTGCTGAAATGACCTGTCCCATGTCTGGGTACCACATTTTCTCAGCCTGATTCCAAGCTGAGTACATCAGGTGCCTGGGATGAGCTTGGGAATTTCTCCAAGTTCCGCATCTCTAATTGTCAGGTGAGTCTGGCCCATGCTGAGTCAGACCTCGCACTATGTGATGTGACAGCCACTTTGAAAGAGACCACAAAGGCCTTCTGGCTCTTTCTTGAGTTATCCATGATCCTCCATGCCTCATTGTGCTTCTCACAAGGTTGCAATACAGCTTAGCAGTAACCAGGCAATGCTGTGCTTGCTTGGTGATCACTCACTGGATCTTCAGAGTGCCTGAGCCGTTACTCTTGAAGAGCATCCTGCTCAGTGGGATTTTGCCTGGTAGCTAACAAAGAGTTCTGCAGCAACTGAACTGCCGCACATTTGAGGATCTATGTGAGCCACAGCATATTTAGGATGCATCTGCCCCTGGGCAGAAGGTACGGCAGCCCTCATCTGCTCCTAAAGCCCAGGCTTCTGGGGCCACCAGGGCACCACTTGGGTCAGCTTGGATTCTGTGACAAGCAGAAACTTGGATGAGACTAGACATAGACTTTCAGGAGGAATGCCAGGGAAGGGGCACAGAAGAAGCAAGGGTGGTGCAGGAGAGGCTTAGCGTGGCACTGTGAAAGGAGATGGGTGAGAGATGGCAGTAGGAATGCAAAAGGGGATCAGACAGTTGCACCTCCAGACACCCTCCTCCGGGTCAGATCAGGGCTCTCAGGAAACACCTGCTGTGTGCTCAGGCACAGGCTGGGGCAGACACACAGAGAACAAAAGCTTGGGCACGGACACAGTGGGTCCAGAAGCCCGCGGCCAAGAGCTGCACGCAGCCCACCCTGGCTCGGAGCAGCACCTTCCACTGCCGCTGACCGTGGCTTTCATTGGTACCTGATTAATAGTCAGCTTGTACAGAGCATTTATTTTCAGATGATGTGTGCCAAAAAGTAATACGAATAACTGGTTGGAAGACAACAGCACAATGTAGTACAACAAATACTATGGAATTCATATTACTTGAAGTGAAAATCTGTATCATTTGAAATTTTTTCTGTTTTAATTCTAATGTGTACTCTCTTTAAAAAGTAAAAAGTTTAAAATATATCTTCCTGCTTGACCCTCAAAGTATACTGATTTTCTCCATTTTTCAAACCTGTGCTGAAGAGATTGAATAATCCATCACAGGCCAGAGGAATTGGTCCTCCTCACAAGCATTTTATACTACTACTCATTCTAAAAAAGATCTGTATGCAGTACAGGGCCTGGCACAGTCTGAATGCCTGGCATGCAGGCTTAGTCCTCACCTGGTGTTACTGGGAAGTGATGGGCATTTTCAGAGGTGGCACCAGGTGATAGATTCTGGGTGACTGGGTCATGCATTCAAAGAGGATTATGGGAGCCCAGCATCCTCTACCTTTGCTTCCCAGCCTTGCCGTGAGTGGCTTTGCTGCCCTGCATGAGCCCACCATGATATCCTGCATTTCCGAAGGCCCCGAAGCAAGAGGCCTAGCCAACCAGAGACTCAGCCCTCCTAAACTGTGAGCCCAAGTAAACCTTTCTTCTTTCTAAGTGAAACAATCCCTGGTATTTGTTGTAGTCACAGAAGATTGCTTATAGTACATAGATCACATTCCTAGATGAGCATTGTGAACCATGTGACATGGGCCCAACTATCCCAGAGCTCAACTCTAAAGGAAGAGATAGGTGTGCAGACTTGGAATGAGCACATGACCTTGAAATTGCAGAGGCAGACTTTCATGATGTCGCGGAAGGCCTCCTGGAGGATGTGATGTTTAAACTGTGAACAGAGAACTGGGCAGCATTTTGTCAAGCAAAAAATGGTGAGAGCAGGACAGCACCAAGGACAGGAAACTCTGGACACACCATGGACGCCTACCGCCAAAGAAAGCACAGTTCCTTTTCAGTACTTGGCTTCATGGCTGTCACAGTGCCTCAGAAAGAGGCACTGAGCACATAGTAAATTTTGTCTTATATGGACACACGTAGAGTGCTGAGAAGACAAGAGTGTGTGTGTCTCCTGACATCAAACTGGGTGCATTAATAGTATCACACTTGCTACATGGAGTAGAAATAGATATTTAAACAAAACTCTACAGAGCTGATATTCATCACATCCGACTGTGTTAAGATGTTCAAACCTTCCTCTTTGACTAATACAAGAAGTGCTGGATTGAAATCTCTTCTTCTAGCTACTCCCATGCACTCCAGTGTGCTAGCATCTCTGCAGTGTTACCGATTGTGTCTCTCTAACCTTCAGGATAGTGGTTTCCTCCTGACCTTCCCTTCATAGCCAGTCAAGCTTGATGTCCCACCCTTCAAGATCCTTCCTAGTGAATGACTTCTGTCTCAATTATCATGAAGAGGTCTGGGGTTCCTTCGCAAAACATGAATGAAACTGTCAATTAATAAACATTTCGAAACATTTGAAACTGACACAAAGCACAGTCGTATGTGGCAACATTTATTCCTGAAAGGGAGGGTAACCTTCAAGTAGGAACAGGTGACCTTCTTGCCAGGGAAGCACCAGCAGGTAGAATGTGAGGTTTCCAAGAAGACACAGGTCTACAGATCCACAGCTTTGCTCCCAGAACTATGATAGCTAGTGGGATGGAGACAAAAATGTGTGTATTGTCAGGGTAAAATTGACAGATTTTTACCTAGATGGTAAGTAACCCAGTCACCAGCTGATGCACAGTGGCACCTCAGCTCACAACTTTAATTCATCCCATGACTCTGGGAAAGGTGACCACTTACATGTTTGTGTGGCAAAGATGGCCACTACCATGTTCATCACCCAGTGCAGAATTCACCAACAAAAGCAAAAATTTCCCAAACGCTTCTGATTGTCAATCGAACTATTCACAAAACAAAGCATGCACAAGTAGAGGTGCCCTTGTGCGATATGTACACATGTGGAGTGCCACACAAGTCATCTAAAGGCAAGGACTACTGCTGCTGTGACAACTTAGCAAGGCTAAGCTGTTTCTTAGCCAGCTAAGATTGTGTGAATCAAGTCCTATAAAATCCCCAGAAAAAGTTAACTTCAGAGACAGAAATAGGCCTGGCAGTTGCCTGGTTGGAGAGTAAGGCTGACTGCAAATGGACGGGAAGAACATTTGGGGGGTAATGTGAGCACTGAACAGGCAGATTGGAGAAACTCTTGCACAGCGGTGCACATTGCCTAAAGCTGATCAAACTTCACACCCAAAATTATGTGGCACATAGCTGCCAAGAGCCTGATCTAAAGCGAGATTCAATTTATTCAATTTTGTAGTTAGTCTGGTGACAGAATCACCATTGCCCAGCACCCAGTACAAGAAACGAGAAGTTTAAGAAACCTTCGAATAGCCAAGCTTGACATCCATTAGGCAGGGTGCTGCCACAGCGGGTGCCGGCCACCCCTACAGCAGCAGTACGTGAACTTCCTCTGAGCAGTTTCCCTCAGGTCTTGGTAGCAGTGTCTAGATAACGATAGTATCAGCTACTTTTTAATTAAGCTCTTTCTAGTATTAAATGAAGGAAAGATAAGAGTAGCATTGCCTAGTGACACATATAGGTTTCTGCACTGGCCAAAAGCCTGCATGACTCTCCATTGTCTTTGATAGACTCTTCCTTATCTATTTCAAGATAGGGGCCAATTTCTGCTGTTGACTACACTGATAGCTGCTTAGGGGTCATGTGCTGGGAATGTTTAGGGAAAGCTGTGAGTCAAGAGCCAGCCAGACCAAGTACCAAGGTCCTAAATAAGGATGAGAAAACGCACAATGAGAGAATGCTCCACAGATCCTGCACAGACCCCCGAGGCTGCAAGGAGAGCCACCAGTGGCATTGGGGCAAGGATCTCATCTGCCTGCTTGCTCATAAATCTGCACAACTCTTAGACAAAGTATGTGAGAAATTTGCATTTAACTTGTCTATTGCATGTTGCAAAAATACATAACTACATCTATCAACAATGGACCCTACCAGTTTTAATTCAGTGACATTATATAAGCAACCATTCATACGTACTTAGTAGTTCCCAATTCTCAAATATCCAATTCATAGACGCACACTACCCTACACACAGGCAGCAGCTACACAGATTTTCTATAAACTACAAAATCTTAGGTTAGGTTATTGATCAGAAAAAGTATAACAACTATGTCTAGCAAGCCATGGGAAGAAATATAGTGATATTTAAAATTTCAAGAATAACACTGCCTTCACTCTTTGGGGTTTCTTCAGGTTTCTAGGAATGTGAAGAAGCAGTGGTGGCAGCAAAATACTCTCCAGTGTTTCAGACATTAGCTCGCAGATTCAGCCATCACCGTGGTCTCCTCCCGGACCATAGACTCTGCTAACGCTATCCAGAGCCAGCCAGTGCCACTGCTCATGGAATTGCCTATGTGAATTCTGCAAGCATGCCCAGCAAGGAAGCACACGCTCTACTGTTATCTGGCATCAGCGTTCCTAAATGACAAAACTCCTATCCAATCAAAATGTATGCAAACTATTATAAGTGCATCGTCAGGAACTTATTAAGGCTGGCAATTGAATGAGGTCTATCTACAAACATCCAAGGGGCCCACCGCATGGTGAAAATCCACCACTGGAAGTTTCTATTGTCTTCTCCAGGGTCTCACTATGCATCTCAGGCTCATAGTGATCCTCCTGTTTTCAGCCTCCCCAACCCTGGGATTACAGGTGTGCACCACCATGCCCAGACTCACCACTAATGTTTCTTAATTATTGGTCTCCATGTGGATCACACGTGTGAATGAATGATAGCAATGGCAAGCCCAGCAACTCCTACACTTGCTCCTGGTGCTCTTCCAGGACCAGCATAATGGAGCACTTTACCCAGCTACTTGCAGCAGTGAAGGGGCTTGGGAGCTCCTGAAGGGACAGCTCTAAAACTTCAGCAGGTTGGACTGTGCCATTCAATAGAGAACTTAAATTGTTGCTGAGATTTTAAGAGGCCTTCAAAAACGCAGAAACTTGACTGGCAGCAGGGCAAAGTAAGATTGTGCCACCCATGCGCCACTTAAGAAAAATGCCACTGCATTTTACACCCAGTTATTTGCCATAAATGGAGACTCTCTGTATCTGCTTAACCAACTCCTTAGGGGTCCGTAACTTGAGTTTAGTCTTCCACACACAACTCTGATTTGTCTCATGCATGATTGATCATGGGGCCAAGTGAAGACAGTATGATCACACACCAGGTAGCACATTGGCAGAAACCTTACACATGAGGCCTTCCAACTGGTGTCACAAATAGGGTCAAGCTCTGCAATCTTAAAGGTTGCATCACATCCGAACTTATAAACTGTACAACTTCAGTTGGGTTTAACTGTGAGTCCACCCTCTGCAGTTTCTTTTTATTTGGCAGAGGGAAGGGTCTACAGGGTGTTCAGGGTCTCACTATTAGATTGGACTCTCAATGATCTGCCTGTTGACAGCCTCCCAAGAGCTGGGATTACAGGTGCATGCCACCACGCCCAGTCTCAATTGCCAACTCAGTGTGCCCTAGGAGCGAGGCCAGCATGGCAGGATCAGGAATTGAACCCTGGTCCCTGTGCCTGCTTGCACGTACTTTAATCTGCTGAGCTATTTGGCCAGCCCTCTTGATTGGTGGCTTGATGCTGCTCTTGGAAACCACTATGAGTTCTATGTCAGTTCCTCCTAGCTATGCCAACCAGACACCCAAGGGCTCAGAGTCTAAGATCCGTGATCTGGCTTTGAGTTTTGAGCCTAGGAAGCTCCTGTTCAAGCAGCTATATTCTCTGAAACAGCAGCCAAGTCATACCATTGGCACCCTTCCTGTCATGCAGCACCATCTGCAGCCTAACAGATCTGATTCTTCCTCTTGCTCTTCTTTCTCTTCTTCCTCTTCCTCTTCCTCCTGCTCCTCCTGCTAATTCTCCTCCTCCCCCTCCTCTTCCTCATCCTCCTCCTTCTTTGTTCTACATGCAACTCTGATTTGTCTCACATGGGGCTAAGTGAAAACAGTATCCACCACTGCAACCACAGGGGCAGAGGTCAAGTGTAACCTAACAATTTTGAGTAGTTATCCTCCAACCACTACACTCACTAACCTCTCTATGGATTGTTTGAAATGCCTACTGTGTGCTGGATGCTATAAAGGAGATAAAGCAGAAGTTCTTACCACCACAGGACCTCTGGCCCAGGTTTCATGCAATGAAACCTATATTAGCTTTATTGCTCCCCATTTGTAGTGTAATGAATCTTTGGAGAATACTGACTCTTGTGCCTTCCACTATCTTTAATACCATGCTTAAAGCAGTGTGGGCCAAATGGTTGGAATCAAGGAAACATTTGTGTACAACTCATCTAGAAATCAACCAGTAATCATATGGATCAACTGCAGAGACTTAGCTCTGCGGTATGTGCTGGTTTGTTTTACTTGATGATGCCATTTGTAATTCTTGAAGTTTGCATCATTTCTATTTTGCAGAGGAGAAATCGGAATCTGAAAGGAATCCTGTAACTTTCCCGAAGTCACATAGGTGGTGAAGAGTGGGAAAATGACTCAGGTTCATGGCTGTCTCCTGCAAAGCTTTGTTTCTAGCCATATGCTATCTCCTCACATGCTTCTGTTTATCTCTTGGTGGCTCTATCAGCACGTTCATTTAAAGTCACCAGCACTCTGTGTTTCATCTTTGAATGGTAAGTCCCTGAATGTTGAAACTAACTGTTTGGTACAATGC
The DNA here is from genome assembly GCA_004027915.1 of Capromys pilorides. Classification (NCBI taxonomy): domain Eukaryota; kingdom Metazoa; phylum Chordata; class Mammalia; order Rodentia; family Capromyidae; genus Capromys; species Capromys pilorides. The sequence goes on from PVKN010006202.1 coordinate 21,414, forward strand.
TTGCAGACCTCTGGTCTTTCTCTGTGTCTTTTGAGAATAGGCACTTTGCTGAAGGCTGTCTTTTCGAGGATGACAGGGAGACAAACCACCTTGGAAAGCAGGGCGATCATCCTCTCTGGTGCAGAAAGCTGGTTTACTTACTGTCCAGTGTAATCAGGGTGATGCTTCTCCGAGAAGCATCCAGCAGCTGTGCTGTAGTCTACCATGAAATATCAGGGCTTTTGCTGAGCTCCACAGTTCTTTTGCTGGGGCATAAAGATTGTCTCATCTTCCGCATCACCCTGCTTCATGCTGGGCACAGGAGGAAACAAAGGGAAAGAGAAACTCATGTTGTTCACTTTGCCCTGAGAGCGGCCTTTGTCTCTGAACCAAGAGCCATGTGTCTTCTACAGCAGCCATGGAATATTGGGGCAAGCCAACTCCTTCAACTCAAGTGGGTTTAACCCTCAAACTCTTTACACTATCTGACAGGAATACGTGTTCTTTATTCTCTCTCTTTATTGAAATAAGCATTGCGCCTTCAGTTGGCACACTTCTTCTGATTGTTCTCAGACATGCTTTGAATTATCTGAACACTAAATTAACCATTTTGGTACATTCCTTTTCTTTCTCTGTATTATGCTTTCCATTTTCTTACAGATTCTTGTTTCTCTGCCTTCTTTCACCTCTCTCTCTGCATTTTAGAAATTATACCTATTATTCACACTTTAAGGTGAAAGAAATGTGTTGTCTCTTTTGGAGATATTTGCATTTCCAGTTTTAGTCTTCTATAAAGGAAGAAAGCCTTTCTCTAGGACTAATGGTTTAAGGTTTTTAAATAAAGGTGTGGGGAGGAATTAGTTGGAGCAAATAAGCAGGAAAGATAGATTCTTTCTCTTCACGTATGAAACCAAAGCTGTCAAGGATATCCAACTTTGTTACAGGTCAGGAAAATTTTGAATGTACACCAGGATTTGATCCGTGCACTTTACTTTCTGTCTGCATTTCTATGGATTCAACTAATAAGGAGAGAGGAATTCCACTGCCCTGGCTTGGCCTGGTTAACTGCTGGATCCAGAGCTGGCCCATATCCCTTGAAAATAATTGCCTATGTGAGGAACACGCATGGACTTTGGTTCTTGTCATTTTCCCTGAACAACACAGCCTAAGAAATATTTACAGAGCATCTATATTGTATTAAGCTCTGTGTATAAGATAATTCAAGTATATGAGAAGATTTAACATAAGCAGTTAGGCATGGGTTGTGGGAAATGCTTCATCATTTTAGTTAAGAAGCAGGAACCACGGGTTCTGGTGCCCGTGGGCAAAAACAATCTCCCAGTGATATTGAAGAATGGCTGTACTTGCTAACTGGAAATAGGTTGTGCATTTCAGTAGTTAGGTGAAGCAAAGCTTGTTGCTGTCATACAAACTTCTGAGATTCAGTAGCTCCAGAGCAGGAGCATATTTCTTGTGCCTTTCCAGACCAGTGTGCTCTGCAGGAGGTTTACTCCAAGACTGGTGCTGGAATTCGGTTCACAGATGCCTTCCCTGGTCTACCCATGGTGGGAGGGACTTCACAGCCCAGGCCTGGCCTGATTGGCCTCTGGATATGGAGCTGGCACGTATTGCTTCCACTGCTGTTCTATTGGCCACTTCTCGGTCACATGACCACATCCAAATGCAAGGGGCTCTAGCCAAGAGAGCTGTGCCATGTGCCTGGGAGTGAAAGAAAATAGGTTGTATTGAACATGTAGCAATCTCTGCTCAGAATTTGTACCCTCTGTTCTAGAATAGCTCAGTAACCTTGGATATTTCTGACAAATGCTTATGAATAATTCACTATGACACAGTACAGCAATGCCGTATGCTGCCTAAATTTGTGTTATCTCTAATTTGCATCTAGGCTGCTTTCTTTTTCATAGTAAAATAATAATAGCTTATTTTTTCACATTGCATTAAATAAAAATTGCATTTTACAAACAATTGGGGTAGTAGGATGCAGTTTTATAACCAGGGAACATGCACACAAAAAAATGTCTCAAAGGAAAACGTCAAAATGTTGGCAGTGGTTGTTCCTCTGAAAATAGAAATAAGTTTCAATGCTTAATGTTTTCCTGTACTCTCTGAAAAGTTTTAGAATAAGCAAACCTAATTTTATAATCTAAAAATAAAACCTCTTTATTTAAAATAAAAGGGGCCAACTTGCATATAGAGTGACCGGTGTAGGAGACTTACACATACTATGGAGTTACTCTTGTGGACTAGAGAAGGCCAGCATTTGCAGCAGTACATCCATTTCACATGGGAGAGAACTGAGGCTCCGCAGGAGCAAGAGCTTGCTCACAGACCTGCGGCCCAGCATGGTCAGTCACTGGGCCTTGGACCTAGATCATATCCTTTCCAAGTCTGTTTTGCCCACAACGTCAAGTTGCTTTGGGGATAGAGAGATTACGCTATTGAGCAGTTCCTAGATTTCAAGAAAAACTGGCGCAAACACTTTTCTGGGTAATCTTCTAGAGCTCTACCTAGAAGAAGCATAAGAAGCATCACTGTGACTTGTCCTTCAAAATGGCACAGACCCAGGACAAGGGACCTGCTGAGCGCTTTCGGATGAGCCGCCCTCGTCACCTCTAGCCCAGGCACAGCGCTGTCTTCCCGGCCCTTGGTACTTTTACTTCATGACAAGGAATCGAGGAGCTGCCAGCCACCTCATCAGGGCCACATCTGATCCACATGGCTTCACACACTCCAATTTTAGTTTTGTCTTCACCTCTCAGGGTAAACAAGAACAGCCTGCAACACTGCCGTGGAGAAATCGCCAGAGCGGACTCCATGGAGACTGTCGCGGAGGCAAGGTCGTCAACGCCGTTCTGCGTGCTGATTGGCCACCTTCACCGCCGCTGGCACCTCGGGCTGCCAGGCTATGGGCAGTGGTCCATTTGAAGAGCACCTGGTAGGGACCAGAGAGGATGGCAGATGCGTGGACGCCTAAGAGAGCACCCCGGGCTGGAAGTATCATTCAGAAAGCTGACAACCACACTAAAGGCTGAGCAGAGAGGAGGAGGAGACGGGCGCCTCCCCCAGAGTAGGCACCGGGCGTGGGCAGGTGACTGGTCATTATGGTACCCAAATGGCATGTCCAGTGTGACATGTCCCTTGCCAGGGACAAGCAAGTTGGGTGCCAAATGACAAATGCAGAGGCCCCACAGCATTGATCGCAGCTGGCCCTCGCTCCCGGCTGCTGCGGCTCTCTCCCTTTAGCCTTCCTGTCCCTGTTGGATGATGCCAGGAGGTGGTAGAGAGGAGGCTATTTTAGCCGGCAGGATAATTTTGGTCCTCAGAGAGCTCTCTCTAGTGTTTTAGCAGAGCTTCCTGAGAACTCGAGCATAATGTACAAAAACGAGGAAATGAGAGCTTGATTTTCATCTGCTCAGATGCCATTAGCTGAGCGGACAGTTAAGGGGCTAAGTTTTCCGGATCAAAGGCTAAGCGTCTGAGTGCTACCAAGAGCAAGCTGGCAGATGCCGCCTCCTCCACATGAGATGAGGTCTGCCAGGCCTTGTTTCTGAAGCTCAGCTTCACAAGTACTGAAGGCACTCTAAGAAATTTGTAGCCAGACTAATAATTAATTGTCAAAAAATTTAAAGGCGCTACAATCGAAATTGTTGTCCAAGGAGGAAAGGAAGCAAAACACATACAAGCCAGACTGTTTCAGACCCTGCCACTCTAGCCACTTGAAGAGTTACATAACATGTTTTCTTAGCAACTTGCAGGTCTGTCATTAAGACAGGAGGCAGGGGAGAGGAAAACCTCGATGTGTTCTAATTTCCAGAAGAGAAATTCGAGGCAGATGTGTGCGCCAGCTGTTGTGGAGGGATAGCGGTTCCCATGCATATTTATGTGAGATTGTTAAGTTTTATTATTACAGAACTGCTGTTTACAGAGTGAACATGATGTGCCCTGCTTGCGAAAGAGCACACGTTGCAGAGGGTTGGGCCTACGCTGAGGCAAGGCAGAGCTCATGGGGAAGAAAATGGTTATGAAACAGGGTCTGTGAAAAGACAGGAAGAAGAACTTAGAAAGCTCGGTCCAGGGTTACTTCCTGGCAGGTAGCAGTGTTGTGCAAGAGGCCATCGTGAGATGCATCAAACATGTTAGCAAGATAGGGCAGAGGAAGGGCACCGATTGGTCATGGACAGCCCCTTTGGGTCAGGGCAGCTGACACCTCAGAAGTGTTAGTCATTCCGGGCCTGCCTTTTCCTGGCTCTGCAGTTGTGGAAAGTGCTGCAGACAGGACTCCAAAGACCCCAAAAGTCTAGTTCCACGATCTGAGTCCTGAGAAGCCAGGGTTGCCCATCTGGGCCTCAGGCCTTTACACAGTGGATATTGGGCAGTGTTGGGGCTCACAACAGGACAGCATGACGCGTTATAGGAACTTGGCGTAAGCAGAAAGATCACTTTCTGATGTCGACTGCTGCTGTCCCTGCAGGACAATGAGCAGAATTCCTCTCCCCCTCCACTCAGAAGACTTCCCTGTGGCAGGCATACTGCTCTATATCTAGAGGTAAGTGGAGATACAGGCAGGCAGACCCTGCCACTCACCCGTAGGTTCTGGGCATTGCACCACACCGTGTCTGTCCAAACCTACTTCTGTGCGACTGTTCATCCAACCTTAGCAGAAAAACAGGCAGCTTCACCTGGGCCTTCAGGCCTCCACTGCCCTAGGCTCTCTTCATTCCATTCTCGCTTGTTAACGTGCATTGGTTGCGGTAATGTCAGCCTCAATCCGTCTTGCAATAGGCAGGAAATACGCACTACTTTTTCCCTACCTGTCATAATACTCGACTGACCTGGAATGACATTATATACATCAGGTGAAGCTTTCCAACATGAGAAACATTCAGGGTCTTCAAGATGGAAAGTTTGTCCAGGCTCTTCGATTCCTCCTAGGAAAATAGTTCCGGCCTCTGTCTGAGAATTCAGCTGCCCCAGGGCTAATGACCAAGTGAGCAAGGCTGAACAAAAAATTTAAGAAAAGAAATTTCAAGCGCACACTCCCTATATGAGTACATTGAGCCGCATGCCCAGGCTGATCTCGTGTTGGGCTGCCCCTTGTACAAAGTGCTCTTACTTTAGCATCTGGGGGTGGGGGGGTCTCACTAGTTTTTCTCCTTTTGGCACTTCTTATGTGGTATAAGTTGCCATCTTTAGAGGACATTTCTAAGTACCAACACACTTAGAGAGCGTGTTAGCACATTGTGGGTCCTGTCGCAAAACTCTGGAAGCGGTGAAAGCTACACAGGAGCGAGCTTTATGGAGTGCACAGTCTAAGCACCTGGGCTGGCACCTGTTTGGCCTTGTGGGGGCCTCTGGCTCATCCTGCTGATGCAGGTGGCACCATGACAGAGAGGAAGCAAGGGCAGGAGGGCCTGGGCTCACTCACGGAGGCAGCCCGCTGTCTCAGGAACTCGTGCACCCAGGAAGACCTGACCGATTCCTGGGGAGACATGGCACCTGATGGCTCAGTCACCTTCCGCTGGGTCCTCCCCACTACAAAGTCCTACCACTGCAACCCAGGGAACAAATTTCAGTGAGTGAGCTACTGGGGGGACATGTTGTGGGCAAACCATAACGGGGCACTTAGCGGAGAAGATATTCATTCATTTGTTTACCACTGACTCCTGCTATCCAGAGGGATCCAGGCCCTGTGCGAGGAGGGAAATGAAGAACCCCGCTCTCCAGTCATCAGCAAGGTACCTTAGAGAGCGGTGCAGAGGAAAAAGAAGACAGGAAGCTTGGGAGAAATGGTGGAGAGGAAACTATGGCTGGAAATTTAAAAACCGAACGCACCTATTTTTCCAGGGGCCTCGAATTGCCATCATCCATAAAATGAAGCTCCTTGCTTTGCATTATTTCTTATATAATTAATGCTTCTAACCACGCCTTGAGTTCTCCGGATGTCTTTGTTTCTTTGACCTCTCCTGACCTGACCTACTTGGCGGGCTGACTTTTCCCTTCCCTGTCACAGGCAGGCAGATACGTCACTCTCACCCAGTTGTCCTCCCAGCCTTGTCACTGCACCTTCACCTTGGTGACGACTTTCTTTCCAGGTGTCACTTCTTTTGTTTGCTTCCTCAAAAGGAGTTTGCTTTGTGAATGCCACTCTGAGTGAAACTACTTTTGCGCTCCATGGAGCGTCTTAGCACCTTCAGATGTGTGGAGCTGTGTGGATGTGAAAATCTGCCCTTTGCCAGCACCAACCGGCTCCCTCAGACCTCCTCCTTGACCTTTCCCTCAGTATAGGGGAGGGTATTGTAAGTTTACAGTCCCCTCTAAAATACTTTATCAACCACTCCTGTCCCTCTGGTCTTCAAAGTTTTATTTGCTTTTCTCTGTTTCAGTCCAGCTCTTGAAGAAACCTGTCTTGACTTTCCCTCAGCGGCACAAAGCAGTGGTGGTGGTGGTGGTTTCTCAGAGACCCTGTGACCAGCTCAAAGTGGTGGTGGTGGCTTCTCAGAGACCTAGTGGCCTCGGAAGGCTGAATCTGACCATCCCTTGGGCTCCACTCTCAAACACAGAAGTCCAAACCTTTAATAATAGAGAGCACGACTTAGTGCTCAAGAAACACTGCAGATAAGCGCGCTACAGTTCACCTCCATTGTCCTCTTAGGGTGACTATCCTGGTGTTAAAATCCTAGCCAAAACAAAAATAACGTGTCTCAAACAAATCGCAACACTAAGCTTCTGTGAGTTTAAGTAATCGGTAATAAAGCCACATTCATAGCAGAGACCTCGAAACATGCAGTGTAAAGAAATGGCTGGATTTTTTCTGTAACAACCAAATGGATGATCAAATATTGCAACAACTCAAGTATTACTGAGCAAAATGCATCTCTACAGTATTCAGTGTTGCTATGTAGTTTTCTAACTTAAAGCAGCCTATGAGAAACATGATTTACTTGCACAAAACTGATGAGTTTTGAGAGATCATTAATGCCCTTGAAGGGGTTTTTGTGGATGAGAAACCAATGGTGAGAATCTGAATTGATCCTTCTTATTGTAGTATTGAAATTAAGTCTACTTGATTTATCGATTGTGGTTCATGCCCTGATTTCATATACTCGTATCTATCACTAGACATTGTGATACTTTAAAAAATAAATAAACAGAAATGACTGGAAAGATGGACACTCTGGTCATATGTTTCTGCTGCTGCCTATAGCAGAACCCTAGCCAGAAAGATAAAATTCTGCTGTGACAGAGACGTTCACTCAGTGTCACAGGCTTTCCCCAGTCCTGGCCGACAAAGGAGGAAGCTAAGAATCCGCATGCACAGGGGGGCCAGAAATCTACTTGCCTTCTAGAACCAAAAACTAATACTCTCAAAAAAGATTTTTTAAAACCCAAGGATTCCTCAACAATATTTATAATGCAATGAAAATTTTTTTCAATGAATAATTTACTAATTATGCAAAGAAAAAAAAAAGGAATATAGTCAAAGAAGTTACCAGGAATAATAGATTCTTAACTTCCACAGTTAAGATTAACGAGGACTTTGAAGTAGTTATTCTAAATATAATAAAAACTAAAGGAAAGGCATTCTAAAATAAACTGCAAGGAACTTAAAAGGGAAATGGGATCA
>PVKN010006203.1:0-29032 GCA_004027915.1 Capromys pilorides
AAAAAAAAAAAAAAAAAAAAAAAGAAAGAAAGAAAGAAATCAAGCAAGCAAGCCAAGAAGTTACTCAGAGTATATAAGTTATAGACAAAAAAGAACCTTACAAAAAAAGAGATAATAACACGATTTTTTTAATGAACTGAGAGAAACTAGTAATATAAATGAAACAAATCAGCATCTACATTGAAATACTTTAGAAACAGCAGAATAGAGAATTTGGGGAACCACTTGTGCTCTGTCTTTATAGGCGCGTATGTGTTGAGTTTCTCGCGTAAGAGAAACCATTGGATAGCCATGCCTGTGCCTCTAACTTCCTTTTCTTAACATTATGTTCCCAAGTTGCCTCCCTGTGTGGACAAACCCCCGTGAAAGTCAGTGTGGAGATTGTCTCAAAATGTCTAAAAATAGAAACTCCACTGGACCCAGCCCTTTCCTTTCCTGGTATCTTCCCAAGAGAGTTCAAGACATCGTCATGGTTCCGGGCTGCAGGTACACCCGTGTTTACTGCGGCACAATCCGAAACCCGAGATCTGGAAAGCAATGGACGCGTCCCGCAACAGATGACCGATAAAGAAACCACGCGTCTCCTCCACAGTTACCCTCCTGCCCTTGGATGGTTGATGTCATTTGTGTTGGCATAACTTCTGGAAATGTCTGTCTCCTGCAATTGCAGAACCGTGAGGAGGTTGACTGAAAGGCAAATGTGGGAAGAGATGTGAGTATATTGACACGTGGTGACAGTCTGAGGATCTGGGAGAGACTCGATTACTGCACAAGGATGTCCCCTAGTGGCGGGGTAGGACCCAGCCAGTGGGTGAGTTGGCCAAACTCAGGCTGAGGATTTCCACTTAACGTTTGAGCGGCCTCCTGACTCATATCCCTTGTCACTCTTCTTAGACTGTTGTTAAGCAGGATATAATCCAGCCTTTGGCTGAGGCAGAAGTAAACTGTTCTCAGAGAAACCCAGATATGAACGGGGAATTAGGTTGGTCTCCGAGACTGACTGCAATCTTTGAAGAGTGTCACCTTAGCAACTCACTGGGGTCCTCAGAGAATTTCTGTAAATGTGAGATGCAAGAGTTTGGAATCCCCTCAAAAAGCAACCAAGAATTCCAGATGGTGGAGCTGGGGAGATAGCTCAGAGTCATAAAAGCACAAGGACCCGCGTTCACTCCCCAACCCTGCTTGCCACATCTGCCCCAGAGCTGTAATCCCAACACTCGGGAGGTTGAGACAGGAGGATCACTGTGCATTTGGAGACCAGCCTGGGGGCTACAAAAGTGAGCACAGGGCCAGCACAAACTACAGAGCGAGACATGTCTCAAAAAGAAGAAATAAAAAGAATTCCAGACAGCGGTGTGCTGGGGAATGCTTAACCCCTGCCTCTCTGAGCACTAAGTCTTGATTTATATTAATTAATTAATTAATTAATTAATTAATTAATTATTGGTCTTTTTGAGACAGGGTCTCACTATGCAGTGTAGGCTGGTCTTGAGCTCACTTTTGTAGCCCAGGCTGGGCTCGAACTCACACTGATCCTCCTGCCTCAGCCTCCCAAGTGCAGGGATTACAGGTGTGTACCGCCACGTCTGGTCCTAATTTGTAATTTTAATTGGCCAGTTTCCACGATGAGCATACTCCTGGGCAACCAGTTCAAGGTACCAATCTGTCACCGCTCAAGGGAGCATGGAGGACAGGGGAACACACTCAGATCTACGCTGATGGAAAGTGTTATGACCCCAGCCATGGGCCCCCTTCCCTCAAACCCTTTCTGATGTTCCCAGATTTGCCGACCACAACTGTGAGGCAAAAATTTGGACTTCGACTGTCTGCGCCCAGCTGCTTACCCACATGGCTTTGTTTCAGCTTGTTCAAGGACTCTATACTTCGTGCCCAGAACACCCTGGCCCACCCAGGGATGCTTGATGCAGCCCCTTCCCCATTCCTGTCTGCTCTATACAGTCCCTGCCTCCCCAGCCATCATTGCTGTTCAGGTCCACTGAGTAGCCCGGCACATGCCAGTTGCCGCCAATGAACCACTCCCTGCTTGCCAGCTAACATGAGCGGGCTCTTCTGTGGGTCCGAGGGTGCCTTTTCCAGACAGTTTTCCTGTCAGAAAGTTTTAAAAATTAAAATCAGCTGGTAGTGTGACTCCTTATGGGAACACACACACACAGTGGTGTGTGTGCTAGGCTCACTCAACCTCAACTGAGGACAACAGGGCTAACCCCGCCGGGCTCAGTGGGACCCCACCCAACTGCATGGCAACACGAGGGAATCAACATGGTTACGCCCAGGACTTTCTGCCCAGCAATGAGAGAGAACCGATGTTACCTGATCCACCTGCCTGTAAGCCTTTGTGCTTCTGGCTGTCAAGCCTGTATAAACTAAGCTAGAAGTCAGCTCAAAGCTGACGCCCAGGGAGCGACCCCACGTCAGCACCAGGCATAAGGAGCTTGGGTGCCTTCCAGCTCCCTGGTGCACAGTGCTTTTCCATCCAGTTCAGCACCGGTTCCGAAGCACCATCCCCCCAAGGCTTAGGGAGCAGACCATGAATATGAATGTGAGTGTCCATTAGTAAGGGAGATGGGGGCTGGGTGCTTTTTACACACCTGGAGGAATCCTGTGCAAATGAAAGGAACAGTGATCACAGAAGAGAGGAGGGGAAGAAGACAGAGCTGACTGGATGCTGCTGGAGGAGTGGGTGAAGCCACTGCTCCCAGCGGGGTGCGCCTTTGCGTGGGCTGGCCACGTTGCACAGGAAACCTGCAGTTCTACCCTCAGCGCTGGATTCCTTACTCTCCAGGGAACTTTCTGGTGATCAGAAACTAATTTCACTTGAAGTGTGGGTTTGTCTGTCCCAAAGGGAGCAGGCAGGGTCTGCTGAGGAGGTGTTTCACTCCACTGGACAGTTTTATTTTTTGTTTACTGCTATCACTAAATTAGAATTCGAATACATGTTGTCATTCACTCTTTTATCATGTCATGATTTTTGTTTGTTTTTGTTGTTTTGAGACAGGGTCTTGCTATCTAGTTGTTAAACAAGCTAGGAAGTGCCTTGCATTGCAAGGGTGACCATAGACTGCTTTCGACACGAAGATGCTGAGGGGCAGAAGACAGAATCAGTAGGACAGGAGCACAGGAAGGAGCATCTCTGTGAAAGGCCACATTGGGAACCCACAGTGACAGAAAGAGGAGGCCTGAATGGTCTCAGGCTGCCTGAAACAGAAACCAGAAGACATGGCAGTTCTGCTGTGTTTCAAAAAAAGGAAAATCTCCCACACACCCAGTTTTTTGTTTAACATTTTCTGGCAACAAAGCATATTCTTCTTGGAGTCCTGGGTTCTGATCAAGGTAAGCAGCAGCAGCTTCAAAGGATTCCCAAAATGCAGAGCCTCGGGGATCGCGCCCACCCATCCTGGCCTCCTACAAAGTAATTTTGTACTTGGCAGTTTTGAAGCTCTTTTGCTGTGTCTCGTAGGTTTGCTAAGAGGATTTGCACAGCCTTGGAAACAGCACTCTATCCCAAGCCCTTGCTCCCTGGATGATTCTGTGGCCTGTTGTGTGGGTGCCCCGGGTTCCCTCACTGCCTTCGGGGTGCACCACATGCCACATGCAGAAGAACGTTCTTGCTAAGTGAGCATCCATGCTGTAGGAGGAAGGAGCTAAATTAAGACACCCTGTGCTTCCCAGAAGGACGAGCACAAACTGCCAAATGCTCCTGGGACACCGCCCATGCCAACCACATTCTCTGTTAAAGATGCAGGGAAGGTAAACATCCTAGAAATACCCACGTGCAGCAAGTAGCTATGCCCTCTGAAAGAAAATTAAAATTTTAAATAAAGCCTGCCAAGAATGCCCACCAAAACCAGATGGACATGTCCAGAAAAGCCTCATAACAAGATATTTCTTCCTTTGTGTAACCTGAGCTTGTTTAACTGATGGCCTTGCAATGTAACCTGAGGCATTTAAACTTCTTTAGCAACCAGTGATGTCACTCAACCCTTCAATCACAATGCACCAGATCTGCCTTTGTACCTCCCTGCTTGCTGTCCCTACAAAGGTCCCGAAACCCACTGGGCAGGGTACTGACTCTGGGAGAGATCCCAGTCAGGTCCGCCAGGGTAATAAACTGCCTCCTAAACCTTCCTGGTACCATTTCTTCCCATGTGTGCTCTGCTTTCCATAGCATTTCTTGGTTTCCACTGGGCTGACTGTTCAGGTCACTGGCTGAGGCCTGGTGGCCAAAGCAGTGATTTCTTCTAGATGGGAAGTTGTGCCCTCCAGGCCTTCAAGGAGTACACTTAGAAGCCTCTGCTTGGCACTAACAGCCTTCGCTGGACCCAAAAAAGGGGGACAGACACGGTCAAGTTGGGTCTTCAGGTAATGTCAGAGCCCCAGGGCACACCAGCCCAACTGTTGGTCACGCCTGCTCAGATCCAAGCAGGAGAGCCTGATCACCTCTCATTAGATAGTTAGGGCCATCTTTGAGAGAAGAGCATAGGAACGTGTAACCTCAGAGGCCTGCTGAATGCTTTTGTGATTCTTTGTAGCAGATGGCAAAAGCAGGAGGCCATTCCGTCTGTGCTCCACAGCAAGGGCCTAGCTGGGACCTCAGAGCTGCGGAGCTGGAGTGGGGTGGATTTCTGCACTTCATAGTCACGGCTCCATCGCTAGAAGGTGACTCAACCTGTGTCATGGGCATCTGACCTGGGATGGAATTTATATGACCACACCTATTGCATGGACAGACTTATGTCCCTGTGAGGGGAGCAGGCAGAGCCAATGAGTGTTTGGTTTTTCCTTGGAGAAGCACACCCCCCTTTGTCTGTTGTATCATCATTCAAGGGTCCACCACACACACCACAGAGAGAAAGAACGGGTGCAAGTCAGAGTAAACCTATAGTCCTTGGCTGTATGCTGAAAAACTTCAAAGGAGGGCTCCCTGATGGTGGTGGAGTGAAAATGAAACTTCAAAGGCTTTGAACTTCCTGTGAAATTGACTGACCGGATCTGTCTGGATTGGCTGCCCAAAGGAAATCTCAGTGTTAAGATCATCTCGCAAGTGTGAAATGGCATAATAGGCCCCAAGACCAGCTACACTGACCCATTCCCTCAAGTCAAATCCTGCTGCCCAACCTGCTGCCTGGGCTCTGTGCCTGTGTTCTGCATGACAAAAGAACCATGTTGGTTATCAAAACAAATCCCTGAGACCATTAGAAATCCTCTCAGGCCTGCCCCAAATTGGAGAAGTTCTTGCAAGACCTACCCGAAGACCCCAAGCTTCCCAGCTTGCCTCAGCAACCCCATCACCTACCCAACCACTACCACTGCAGTCACGAGGCCTTGCCCTTCCAGATTCCACAGCCACCTTGGCCAGGGCTGCCACCATCACAACTGGAACTGTTGTTGTTGCCCCTCCTCCTCCCAGGTTCCAGAGCACAGCTGCCTTCACCACTGTCAAGGGCTTCTCAGAACCTAACATCTGTTCCAATTGCACCCTCTATTGGTCTTTTGGCTCCATCTATTCCCGATTCCATGTTGGCTCATGGGGCCCAAGCTGCCTACCCAAGCCCCTGCTACCAGATTTCTCTTGTTGTCCAGAGGTCTACAACTACCACAGCTTCCTGCAACCCCAGACTAGTTCCTTATGGGGTGATGCAACACAGACAAAAACACTGACAGTCCTACCAGCCATCACCTCCATTCTTCCCCTCAGCTTAAACCTCCAGTCCATCTCCAGCTGCTGCTTCATGTCTACTCGGGAGCCCAGGGATGCACATCCAACTAACTGCCCCAGATGTATTGAGTCTGCCACTGAGTCCCACTGACCTCCTAAGTGGGAAGCACCACAACCCTTCCTACTCAGAGAAGCCCCAGCAGTCACTGACCTCCTTACATTCATCTTCCAGACCCACCTGCCAACATGCAGTGACTGACAGAAGCTCCTTCTGATCCTATTTAATACCAGAGAATGCCACTGCATCCTACACGGCTCAGGCCAGGCTAACATCGAAAGCCCCCGTTCTGCCATTGAAGTGGATCTTAATGCTTGGGTGAGCACAGTTCTCCCCTGAACATGGCTGAATTTGCACTGAAATACAGCAGGAGGTGTGAAGCCTTAGATCAACACTGCATAGCCTCCTCATGGGTTCAGAGAAGGAGGCAGAAGCAGATGAGCACATCTGAGACTACAGACGTTAAGAACCCAATCAAAGGCCAACCGTGTTTTATGAGAGTCTGACGCCTAATAGGCCTACCAACCCTTTGACCCAGGGGTGCCTCAAAATTGACAGATGGTCAGTGCTGCCTTCACTGCACAGTCAGCTCTGCCATCAGAAGAAAAATCTGAAAGGTTGGTGGCTTTGCTGGCATGAATGCCACCAGTTACTTGAGACTGCACAAGAGCTTTTTGTGAACTGAGAGGAGAAAAAAAAAAGAACGTTAGGAAGATCACAGAACCCTGAAAAAAGCTTTTCTGGCTGCTGTGAGGAAAGCCTGCTCCTGAAATAGCTGGCCCAGGCCAGTCTCACCACGGCAGCAGCAGAGACACGACCCTGACTAACTGCACTGAGAGAAGAATGGTACCTCCCTCAGGCTGAAGGCCTTGATAGTCATGGCCGTGGTGTTCTGAGAGACTTGTTTCCAGAACAGTGGGCAGGACTCACCTGCCCCCTCAGTGATCAACCTCTGGCCCGCTGCAATCCCTGTTGCCACTAAGCAGGGCCTTATGTCAAGAGAAACCTGATTCAGCAGCCAGCCCCATATCTCCTTGCCTGAAGCCATTGAGAAACCCAGTAGACTGCCTTGGAACATGGCCTCCTCCTGGGGCGAAAGCCAAAGGGGGCTGCGGGCCAGTGCAGGGCCTCTGTGCAGCTGACGACTCTGCAGTCGAGACTCCCTGCACTTACACTCTCCTGGGCCTGCTTGCCGCTGATGTTGCCCAGCTCATGAGTCCAGACTCAAAGGATGCTTTCTTCTGTTTGCAAGTCACAGCTTTCAGCCACTCCAGCATGAGGCACTGAAAGACTCTTTCATCTATTGTAGGGATCTGTTGGTCTCCCTGTGATTGGTTCTACCTGAAGAGAAATGGTGACAGGAATGAGAAAAGATAGATGAGAAGACAAAAACTGGGTTAGGTGGTCGCCAGTGTGACTGATGGGCAAGACTAACTCCCCACAACAAAACCTACCTTTGTTTATACTTGTGCAAAGTTGTGATACAAGGTTGCCTAGTGACTGAAATCTGATCTTAACCAAACAAGATGTTTATCTCAGGACTGAGGGAGCTTGTTTGCTTCAGGCACCGAGGCCCAGTCCCCCCTACACACATTTGATCAACTTCCTAGCTTCCTGCAGCTCCCAACAACCTATTCGCTGATAAATGGAGGCATGTAGCATAAAGGGTTCTAACACAGGTCAGCCCTGGGCAAAGTTCCATTGCCTATTTGTCAAAGAATCTGGACTCAATGGCCAGAGGCTGGACTTCCTGCCTGAGGGTACTGATCTTCTGCTGACAAATTAACTTCGGGACAAAACTGAACAGTTCAGGTGCTGCGTGCTATTCTACTCAATACACAGGGTCATCGTTGGCTCTCAAATAGCCGTATCACTCAGTGTGAAGGACTGCTCTGTGGAGGCCTCCAACTTACTGCTCTGTGGAAGCCTCCAACCTACTTTTCAACAGATGAAGCCAGCTACCCTGCTGCCCACTGAGCTCAGCCCCCGACCCCGACTGTCTGCCCTTACCTGATGAACTCCACCAGCCAGGAGATCTGCGATGGAGGCTTTGTCTGATGCCGAGAGCACCCTACTCAAGGATGGAAGTAGCTCAGTCAGGGATGGGAAATGCCAGGCCAGCTATGAAGCTATCACCATGGAAGAGGTGCTCCTGGCCGGGCCTCTGCCCCAAAATGCGTCTGCTCAATGGGCTCAACTGTGGGCCTTCATACAATCTCGCAACTGGACAAAAGGGGAAAGGTAAACATCTACACTGACTCTGGGATGCTTTTGCCACTGGTCACGTCCATAGAATGCTGCACAAGGAATGTGTGCTTCTCCTGGCAAAAGGAGAACAAATTAAAAGCAAGGATGTGATTTCTCAGCTTCTGACTACAATCTGGAAACTTAAGAAGGTTGCTATCATTCATTGAAAAATAAAGGGCACTGTCACTTGTAGAAATCACAAGGCTGGGCCGGAGAGATAGCTCAGCAGTCTAAGCACCTGCCCAGGTTTGATCTCTGGTACTAGTATGAGCTGGGTAGTGAGACCCTGTACCAAATAAATAATAAAAGATTTCTTTAAAAAAAAAAAAAAAAAGCAATCACAAGGCCAATGAGCATGCAAAAATGGCAGCCTGGGGAACAAATGATTTGAAACAAAATTTGGAAACCCAACACAAAATACCTCCTAACACTGTCCTCAGTTTCCACTGCAAGCCCCTCTGCTACTCCAAGGAAAACAATTAATGGACACAAAAGGAAGGCACACACAAGGGCCCAAATGGTGCTTGGCCTTACCAGATGACCACGTGACAGTTCTTCAGAATTTGTCTTATGCCTGGGTAAAACATCATCAAGGAAGGAAAATCTGCTATGATTCAGCTTCTCTCTCTCTCTTTTATTTTGTCTTAAACTTTATGCTGGGTGTGATGGCACATGCCTATAATCCCAGCACTTGGGAGGCTGAGGCAGAAAGATCTGTGTGAGTTCAAGACCAGCCTAGGCTACAAAAGTGAGCTCAAGGCCAGCCTGAACTGCATAGTGAGACCCTGTCTCAAAAAGACAAAAAAAAAAAAAAAAAAAAAAACACTTTATTTATATTATGATTGGCTCAGCCTGCCCTAGGGGTAGGGCTGGCACAGAATGTGGTGCCAGGGATTGAACCATGGTCCCTGCGGTTGCCTAAGCTTGCCTAAGCAGGTGTTTTAGACCACTGATCTATCTCACCAGCCCCAATTCAGTTTCTAAGATACTACTGTTGTATCCCCAAGTTAGCCTCCATTTGTGCCTCTGTTAGTTAAGGACATGAACTCTGTGCAAGGACAGATCCCCACCTGGACCTAAAGCCTCACCCGGTGTCCACACAGAGGACTTTCCCCTGTTTAAGGCCTACAAATAGATTTTACAGAAGTCAAGCTGTGTAGAGGCTGCAAAAGACTCCTGGTACATCTCTGTACTTATTCTGGGTGGCAGGGGGCATTCCCCACTAAAACAAAAAGCCATTGAGGTCTACAGTGTCTTACTAAGAGAGATTGCCCCTAGATATAGGCTGCTGCTAACCACAGGCAGCAATAACAGACCCGAATTTGTGACAGAAATAAGCCAGAAGGATCGGCGAGATGGCTCAGTGGACTAAGCGCCCACTTAGGCAAGCACAGGGACTCAGGTTGAACTGCTGGCACCACATGCCCTGCTGGCCCCACCTCTGGGCACAATGAGACGACCACAGAGACCAGGTGTGGTGGCCCATGCCTGCAATCCCAGTGCTGGGAAAGCTGAAAACAGGAGGATCACTACGAACCCAAGCTGCTTAGTGAGACCCTGCACAAAATACAAAAAGTAATAAAATCAATATTGACTGAATATCACCAAGAAACCCAGGCATCATAGGTAGATTTGCTTCTCCTGGCCCTCCTTAAGATCTACAGCTCACCGGGATTCACGGGATAAACAGCCTTTAAAGGTCTGTATGGTAGGACTGAGAAGATAGCTCAGCAGTATAAGTGCCTGCTTGGCAAGCACAAGGACCAGGGTTCGAACCCCAGTACTGCGTGCCATGCTGAACACCCAAATCAGGTGTGGTAGTGCATGCCTATAATCCCAGTGCTAGGGAGACTGAGATAGGAAGATCACTTTGAGTCCAAGCTGCGTAGTGAGATTCTGTACCAGAGAGAGAGAAAGAGGGAGACAGAGAGAGAGGGAGACAGAGAGGGACAGAGAGAGAAAGTTCTGTATGGGAGACCCCTGCACCCATAATTGGACCTTTCTAGGGAGACCTGTCATTTAAGTAACATAACTCTAAAGGGACAACTTACACAGTTAGGAAAAATCTTTCTCTTAAATACACAAAAATATAACTAAAGGGGGGCTAGGGAGATAGCTCAGTAGAATAAGCACTTGCCTAGCAAGCACAAGGGCCTGAGTTCAATTCCCAATTCTGCTAAAATAAAATAAGTAAAAGGACAGCCATCCCTACAGGGACCCACACACACATACTTTCAACCCAGGAAACCTAATGTGGGTAAAGGATTGGAAAACAGTGCCCTACAATCCACCTGGAGGGGCCCCTGACCTAATTGTTTTGATCATTCCCACAGCAATAAAGGTTTCTGAGATCCAGCCTTGGATCCATCATTCTCGGATCAAGATAGCTCACCCATGTGGCTGCTGGAAGCCCACCCGGATGAGTCAACTCCGAAGACACTCTGAGGCGCCAACGCGCCCCAAGCCCTGCCGCCTCCGTCGCTCCTGATGGACGCCTCACACTCGCACATCTGCCCGGATGGATTCGTGTCCTGCCATGCAGTTTGGTTTCTAGTCTTCTTTCTCTTGTTAATCTCAGTATTTGCCCTAGGGTTCTCGGCTGTGTCCCCAAAAGGATTGGGAAGTCCCCCACAAGGTCACTTTCAACCTCCTCTACATTGGTGTAACCACTGGGCGGTGTGTGCTCTGAATCGCTTCTCCTAGGGTCAAGATGATGATGATGGGCACCCAAATAGAGGATGGATGTAACTAGTTACTCCCTAGTGAGCCCCTAGTTACAGTGGTTGGTAGATGATGTCGCTCCCAACCTGTGTGTGTCCGACTGAGCTTGGCCCTCATGACTGCCATGCAAATTCAGGGCCCTGGGAGCTTCAAGTCCAGTTGGAAGGCACCATAGAGAACCAAGGGGTCCCATCTCAGGCTACTGTGTCTCTTTATTTTGATGCCTGCCCCTATATAACCAGCCCCTTTTCCTCAGGTGGCAGAGGCTTTGATATTCATAGAAACATGAATATCAAACTAAAAACAAATATATTTGCCTAGGTTGGGACCAAAGACATAAAAGTAAATTCAGTAGAGGTTACTATAGTGGGATAAGAGATGACCTCAGTAATAACTGGGGCTGCCTGAACCCCTATTATCCTATATGCAGGACATACCATTAGCAATTTCCCCCTTTTATGCAGCCCTGTCCAAGCCCAGGGTGCCAAGTAGGAACCTGTATCCCAGTAACTCTGCTATCAAGTACCCCAACCATGACGACTGGACACGGGATCACCAGCAAGGTGTTCGAATCTATGGAAGAGGAAAAAATCCAGGAACGATAGTAATCTTTAAAAAGGTCTTTTTCAGGGCTGGGGAGATAGCCCCATGGCACAAGTGCCTGCCTGGCAAGTGCAAAGTCATGAGTTTGAACCCTGGTCCAGAAAAAAAATGGTCTTTGTCATGTCTTATATTGGGGTCCCTATGCCTAAATCATTGTTCCCACTGGTGCCCCTGGTGGGCCAATCCCACAGCCCCCTCCCCCATGCCAGCCCACGGCGCCTAGTTAACAGCACCCAGCAGGTCCCCCAAGCAGCACATCCTGAATTAGGACATGACTGTTGGCTCTGTGTACCCATCACTGCCCTCTCACTCCAGACCCCAGGCTTGACCCTAAGCGGCACCAACTTTAACTCTACTTCTATCCCGTCCCTCCCCCATCCCCGCCCAACACAGGTCTGAGGGGACCACCCTGCCTCCTGGGTTTCTCATGCAACCAAACACCTCAGCCGGCTGCAGATGTCCTGATGGCTGCCACGGGCTCCGTAACAGTCCCTCATGAGCCTTCCATATTGGCTCAGACCAGGTCCCTCAGGTGTCTTCAGGCACAAAGACGAGTCTCCGTGTACTTGCCTGCCTCTCACCTGGCCTCTCTGCCCACTCTGGTCAACAGGGCCCCACCAGCCTCACCGAAAGTGTAACCCAGTAATACTGCCGACTTGGGCTAGGATAGTGACAGCGAGGAGTCTAACCATGGGCATGGGCATGCCATGGGCATGAACCAACGATGTTCACGCTCACAACTGGACACCCAAAAAGGGGATGATGGACAGCAGTTCAGGGAGCCCTTCACACGCCACAAGACCAGACTGGTTCCTTAGCTGAGGTAGCTTCTCTGGAACCACAGGGCACTGGACCTGCTCATGGTCCAACAAGGGGCACTTGCTTTTCTGAAAGGAAAAATCTTGCTGCTCTGCTAGTCGGCCAGGTGTTATTAGGGAAACCACCTACCACTTACGAGCAGGCTGAGACCAGCAGACAGGCTTCTGCAGTGGAGCTCCCTGGGAAACCAGCAGCCATGGCCGGGAGCTGTTTTAGGACCAACAGGCCTTCTGCTCATGCTCTTCACTCTTCATAGGACCTTGCTTATTAAAGTGGCTCACCTCCTTTACTGAAGAGCAAATAAACAGTATTAATCTCCAAATGACCCTCAGGCCCGGTACCTTCTGTATAGCCTTAAATACCAGCTCTGTAAATGACTTTTCTGATTAACTAAAAGAGTGAGAAATTAAAATTTTAAATAAAGCCTTCCAAGAATGCCTGCCAAAACTAGATGGATGTATCCGGAGTATACATCCTGGTATTACTGTGGCTGGGGAAATAATTCTATGGCACAAGTGCCTGCCTGGCAAGTGCAAGGGCATGAGTTTGAACCCTGGTCCTAAAAAAAAAAAAAACAGAAGGACATCCTGGTATTATTAGGCCTGGTAATGGGACACTTCTTCCACTGTGTAGCGCATGCTTGTTGAACTGATGGTGTTGCAAGGTAACTTGAGATGTCTGTGCTCCTCCAGCAACCCAAGATGTCGCCCAGCCCTCCAATCGCAATGCACTAAATCTGCCTTTGTATTTCCCCACTTGCTCTGTAGTCTCCAAACCCCACCAGGCAGGGCACTGAGTCTTTGGAAGACCCCAGTCAGGCCCCCGGTGCAGTAAATGGCCTCCTAAACCTTCTCGGTGCAGTTTCTTCCTGACTTGGGTCTGTTTTCTGTAACGCCTCGAGGGTGACAGAGCACACTGACTGCTCTGTCATCTCCTCTCTGCAGGCCTGCCAGTGGTGTCCTCTAGCCTAGCCAGGGAGCCTGGTGAAAGGCAGCAGGTGAAGTCAGCTCCAAAGGGGCCGCCAGACGTGGTGGCATCTGTCCCTTCCATCTGGGCAAGCTAAATATGCAAGTAATGAGATGGGCACTGTGCACCTCACTATGTAGTTCGGGCTGACCTTGAACTCACTGTGCAGCCTAGGCTGGCCTCCAACTCATGGCAGTCTTCCTGCTTTGGCCTCCCAAACTCTGGGATTACAGGCATGCACTGATTAGCATTGTTTTTGATTAATGCAGTAATGACAGAAACGGCCCCAGAATATCATCTACTGGCCAAATCCAATACAGTTGGGTGACTCTGAGAATATCCCACTTGAAGCAAGATTTCCTATGATGCAGGACACTTGGTGCTTGTTTGGGCTGCTGGAACTGGACACCAAGGGCTGAAATAGCAAATACTTCTTTCTCCCAGTTCTGAGGACAAAGGAACCCAAGGTCACCAAGCCAGGAGGTTGGGGCCTAACAAGAGCCTGGAGAAAGACATGTCCTGTGTGGAGAAAGGGCAAGCAGTCTCTCCTCTCCCTGTGGATATAAGAACCCTAATGCCATCCTGATGGCTCTGTCCTCTGGATACCATCACCTCCTCAAAGGTCCTGCCATCCTACTGAGCAGCTGACATTTGAATTGGTGGGTGGAGGACACGAAGATCCCATTCATAGCAATTTTATTCAATTAAAGAGCATCTTTTTTTTTTTAAGATTTATTTCGTATAGGGTCTCACTATGCAACTTGGACCGTAGTGGTCCTCCTGTCTCAGCTTCCCCAGCACTGGGATTACAGGAGTGTGCTATGGATGTAGATAGCTAAATTAGATAGCAATATTATAGGCAGTTAGACAGGGCCAGGCCTTCAAGGACTACACGGAAGACAAGGTGACTTTACAATTAGAGACAGACAGTGCTCCACCGTGGACCCTATCTCAAGACGAGAGTAAACAAAAGCAACTATATACTTTCTTAAGAGTGGGCATCAGGGATTGATATGCTAAATAAGTATCAATCACCTTGAAAGAGCCTGGAAAGAGTCACATGCCCAAACCCAATAGGTGGTGTTTTGCCTGCTTGCTACGTGACTTGCTTTCCCATTGGGTCCTGATTTTAACCTATTTTACCTGAGCAATGGTGCTTGTAATCTCGTTGGTTGAACACATACCTCATACCCACCTAAGCCAGTTCCCATGTCTTCTCCACAACCTTAGACCTGCCTCACCATGTGGTTTTCCTCTATAAAAGTCCCTGGAAGAGACAGTTTCACAGGGACAACCTGCTCAGGACTCCCCTCCTGTTTCTCTCTCAGACAGGAGCTTTCTTTCCCCACAATAAATCTATTCTGCTCATAATCTCCATTTGCTCCTAAAATTCATTCTTCAGTTTTAGAGAACATGAACTCATCCCAGGTACTTTTCAGGTTGGGGATCATTTTTCTCCTATATCATTTTGGAGGTCATCCACCCAGGATCAGTTTTTTTCTCCCCGTATCACTACCATGTCTGGGTGTGGTGGCTGGTTTGGCATGGCGCTGGCACAGCATATGGCACTAGGGATCAAACCTGGGTCCTTGTGCTTGTTAGACAGGCACTTAGGCCCCTGAGCTACCTTCCTGGTCCCAAAGTGCATGTTTAATACACAAAAAGGACTTTAAGAAAGTAGTCCAACTCCCTAAAGCACAATTAAGGAGCAAACATCAGGCCTACAGAAACAAATGAGAACCCACCACCGAGGCACCTTTTTGCAAAGCGTTTGTAAAGATATCCCCACTGCTGGAACAATTATGCTCTGATTCAGCAAAAGGGATGGGGAAACAAGGGTTCTTTCTTGTTTTGTTTATTTCCTTGATATGTAAATTGCACAGAGAGAGACAGCTGCTCCGTGGAGTGAGGCAATGGCCATAAAAGAAGTTCCAGTTTCGAGAACAGAGAAGAGACTCATGCCTCGGCTGCCAGGATGGACAGACAGCCCTGCTGGAGGCTTCCGGTTCAGCTAAGAGCAGGTCAAGCCGTCCTGACTCTCTTCCCAGAAAGAATTCCTCAAATTCTTGGTCAAATACAAAAAACACCTCCTTAAATGCTCAGCAAGCCTGGTGAAAAAGAACACGGAATTCTGGAATGCCTGAAGCAAAGAAGGAGCAGGAATCCTGGGAGGAAAGAAAGCCCTAAGGCCAGCAGCTGCCTGGCCTAAGACAGAGGAGGAGGCCAAGGGGACACACGGCGCTGCTGCTCCCTCTGGGCCTCAGCTCTGGGCCTCCGCGCAGTGAGCCACAGTGCGGCTCTTCCCTGCCTTCCCAAATCCTCTGACTGACCTAGAACCCAGTGTAGCAACAACCTGGGACGCTCTCACCACAGGGACTGAAAACAAACAGTTGGGGGTCCCCACAGGGGACAGAGGGACCTTGGATGAAAGCAGGATTTGTGTTTTCTTTGAATGTAGGCAGCATCTAAAAAAGCTATTTTTGCTTTAAAATAAAAAAAAAAAAAAAATAGTCCCCTTCCTCATTTGGGCCCCTAGATGCCCAATAGGTAGCAAGCAGCCCGACAAATTCTACAGCACTACCTTCATCACTTAGACTTTGGGCCAGACCCTTGCTCAGTTCTGGGGCACACTTGGCACGGAACAGCTATCTTGGAGAAACTGGATCGTCCTCTCTGGTGGCCAAGGCCTTTCAGAGCCAGTTTACAGGACCAGGACTCAGATAACGATCAAACAGCTGGCGGCTCCAGCCGACACCACCTGCACCATCAGAAAAGAACTGCATACTAGTGTTTGACCCTTAGTCGTCCCAGGTGCATGGAGCTCCAGGAGTGTGACAGCAGACTAAATACTCCCCCTCAGAAGACGGCCGGGAGACTGGGCGTGGTGGCGCAGGCCTGTAATCCCAGCACCTGGGAGGCTGAGGCAGGAGCAAGTTCGAGATCAGCCTGGGCTACAAAAGTGAGCTCAAGGCCAGCCTGAACTGCATAGCAAGACCCTGTCTCAAAAAAAGGCAAAAAAAAAAAAAAAAAAAAAAGAAGAAGAAGAAGAAGAAGAAGACGACCGGAAACCCCATACTGGAGGAGCTGAGGCAGGAGGATCACCAAGAGCTCAAGAAAGGCCTGGACGACACAGTAAGACCCTGTCTCCAAAAGGTGAAAATGGTAGATAAGTAAATAAAGAGGCATAACAGCCTACCTGGCATGCACAAGCCACAAGCTCCTAAATTCAATCCTGAGTACCAGGCCAGCAAGATGGCTCAGCAGTCTAAAGTATCTGCCTAGGAAAGTTTAGGCAAGTGCAGGGACCGCAGCACAACCCCTGGCACCACATGCTGCACTAGCTCCACCCCCAGGGCAGGCTGAGCTGGCCATAACATAAATAAATAAATATGGTTTAAATAAAATAAAGTTAAATTTTAGTCTGATTTTAGTCTGATTTTTTTTTTTTTTTTGTGGGACTGGGGTTCAGACTCACGATCTTGCACTTGTCAGGCAGGCACTTGTGCCATGGAGCTATCTCCCCAGCCCCAATAAAGTTAAATTTTAAAAAATCGCGAGTACCAATTTAAAAAAAAAAAAGGCAAGAGGCTAAAAAAAGGAAATAGAAGAAGTGGAGAAACAAGCTGAAGGCATAGCTTAGCGGTAGAGGAACTGGACTTCAGGGGAGAAGGGAGGAAGAACAGAAAGGCCTAGGAGAAGAAACAGGATGGGGAGAAGAGGGAGTGGATGGAGGATGGGGAAGCAACAGGAATGGGAAGAAAGAGAAGGGGAGGAAGGGAGGAGAGGCAGGAAGAGTTTCCATAAGGAGAGGCACGCTGGAGAGAGAGAATAGTTGAGAATTTTCCACATTTAATTAAGGAAACTACTCTCAGATTCAAAATTTCCAGTGGATTCTAAATTGTATTTTTAAACAGTTCAAACCTTGAAAGGTCACAGTGAAACTGCAGTACATAGAAGACAAAGGACATACAAAAGTTTAAAAATGTAACACATATCAAACTTTGAAAGTATCTGGTAAAAAAATATATTTTAAAAGACACAATGGCTACGTTAACAGGTGGGGAACAAGAGCCATACAGTGACGGCACAGGCACTATCTGCTGCGCAGCGAGCCACATCCTAGGACGTGTCTGCACATCTTATAAAATTGACTTCTCGACAAAATTAAGTCAAATGAAATGGAAAATGCTACCAGTCACATATTCTCTCTAAAGAAGTAAATAGCTTCTGGAAGAACAGTTATCACAAAAGAAAAGCCTGGGAAACCAAAATAAATAAATAAACAAAATAAAAAATAAGACAAGCAAAGAAATGTGTCAGAACCCTAAGTATCTCAATGAAAGTCAACGCTGAAAAGTACTCTTCCCATATGTGAGCTATAAGTGGATTATGAAACAAGAAAATACAACAAGACAAAGTAAAGGACAATCCCTTACTGACAAAACTAATATGGGAAAATTTACTGTATCTCCGGACAACTACATTTCGCAGTACTGTGCTCCAACGCTGGACCAGTTTACTTAGCCAATCACAGGCCTGGTCACCGCCAGCGCCACACCTCCAGCATCAAGTACATGGGAACCTGCGTATTAGTGAAAACTTACACCGTGGAGGAGAAACATCAAATATTTCCTTCCTGAGGGCAACGTGCTACTTTGACAAGAGTGCCCAGGCCTCCTTCTGCCTTCCAAACTCAGCCACGGCTGTAAGTCAAGGGGAAAGAGGTCAGGATGTTAGGGACTCTTCTTGGGCATGAAAAGAATCAGAAGAAATGATGAACGAGGGGCATTAGATTAAAATGCCTGCTTAGGCAGCCACAGGGGCCGGGGTTCTATCCCCAGGGTTGCCATGCCGGCCCTGCCACAGGGGCGCGCTGAGACAGCAATTAGACATGGGGTAATCCCATTTCTTGAGAGACCATAAATAAGAGAATCACTACAAGTCTGATCTATGTAGTGAAACCCTGTACACCCTGTAGACTCTGCCCTAAAATTCATTTAAAAAAATAACGAACGAGGCAGGGGGATCGTTGGGAGTTCAAGACCAATCTGGGCTACAAAGTGAGCTCAAGGTCAGCCTGAGCTGTATAGTGAGATCCTATCTCAAAAAGACAAAAAAGAAAAAAATTTAACTTTTTATAAGTAGGAGAAATAGAAAGAAAAGATAGGCCAAAATTAACTTAAATATACCTATTACAATAATAAATAGAAGTGAATTGAAGGCAGGGAGATAGCTTAGTGGCCTAAGTGCCTGCCTGGCAAGCACAAGGACAAGGGTTGAACGAGTAGCACTTTACCTTATGATAAAGACTTAGTGGCAGAGCATGGTGGGGTAGAACACCCAACAAAAGCCAGCACAGAAGCTAGGACAAAAGGAACTAGGGTCAAGATGTTATTAGGACCCTGTATTACTTGGCAGAAAGCTAAAAATAGAGTTCATAAAGCACACTTACTAAAGTTTCAAGATTAACTATTAAAAGAACTATTAAAGATTACCACTTTATTTATTTATTTATTTACTTATTTATTTATTGTCTCTTTGAGACAAGGTCTCACTATACAGTTCAGGATGGGCTTGAGCTCACTTTTGTAGCCCAGGCTGGTCTCGAACTTGCACTGATCCTCCTGCCTCATCCTCCCAAGTGCTGGGATTACAGGCATGTGCCACCATGCCCGGCCTGAGATTACCACTTTAAAGCAGCAGAAAGAAATCATAGAAGATAAATAACTTCCTAATGAGTGCAAGGAAAAACATTTTCTTTTTTTGGCTTGGCATGGTGGCACACACCTGTAGTCCAGCACTCGGAAGCCGAGGCAGGGGGATCGTTGGGAGTTCAAGACCAATCTGGGCTACAAAGTGAGCTCAAGTTCAGCCTGAGCTGTATAGTAAGACCCTATCTCAAAAAGACAAAAAAAAAATAATAATAACAACTTTTTATAAGTAGGAGAAATAGAAAGAAAAGATAGGCCAAAATTAACTTAAATATACCTATTATAATAATAAATAGAAGTGAATTGAAGGCAGGGGAGATAGCTCAGAGGCCTAAGTGCCTGCCTGACAAGCACAAGGACAAGGGTTTAATCCCTGGTTCTGCATGCTGGGCCAGCCCAGGAACCCCACGTGTGCCATGCCAGCCCGAAAACTGGGTGCGGCAGCACATGCCTTAATCCCAGTGATGGGAAGGCTGAGACAGGAGGATTACTACTGGTCTGAACTGCATAGTGAGACCCTATATCCAACAAATAAATAACATGTTTTTAAAAAAGAAGTTAATTGAGCCGGGCATGGTAGTGCGTGCCTGTAATCCCAGCACTTGGGAGGCTGAGGCAGGAGAATGGGCGCGAGTTCAAGACCAGCCTGGGCTACAAAAGGGAGCTCAAGGTCAGCCTGAACTGCATAGTGAGACTCTGTCTCAAAAGACAATAAAGAAAGAAAGAGTTGAAATTTCCAGTTTTTAAAAAAATTACATTTGGGGGCTGGCGAGATGGTTCAGTGGTCTAAAGCGCCTGCTTAGGAAAGCTCAGGCAACTGCAGGGACTGCGGTTCGATCCCTGGCACCACATGCTGCGCCAGCCCCACCACCAGGGCAGGCTGAGCCAGCCACAAAATAAATAAAGAACCAAACAAACACAACAAGCAAACAAACAAACAAATAAATAAATAAATAATTTTAAAAAAAAATTACATTTGGTATATAAAGAAAAAACTTATAATACTGTTTCCTAACACCTTCCCTAAAATATTAGGTAATAGGAAAGGTAAGAAGATGAAAACATGTATACCAGGAAAATACAAGGACAGCTGGTACAATAAGGACAGACAAATGGAGCTCTTGTTTGAATAATAATAATAAAAAAAAAAAAAACGCTTTCCCCATAGGATGGCTACTACAAAGAATCGCAACAACAAAAACAGAAATAAGTATTTGGCAAGGATATGGAGAAACGGTTATAGGAAGAATATGACCGCTCCTCACAACATCACATAGAGCACGGCCATGAGCTCCAGCGGTTCTGACCCTGTACCTGTCCACATTCCCAGCAGATTTATGCACAACAGTCCTCGGGTGGAGGCCGCTCAACTTCCCACCAACAGACGAATGGATAAGCAAAAGGAGTCTAAGTGCTCACGGGCTTAGGCAGCAAGGCAGCACTGCCTCGCGCTGGTACTGCGGTAACCCTTCAAGACGCGTGCTCAGGGAAATGGGCAGTGCGTGGTTACCGAGCTCGAGGACTGCAAGACGCTTACATGGCGACCTCCACCAAGTTGGAGCGCAGCACCGCCCTTGTCAGGGGTTGGGGGGTGGAGGGAGTTGTTGCGTGAGTAGGCATTTCTGTTTGGGTAAATGACGAAGTCTCGGAGCTGGGTGGCAGTGGCGACAGTGCAGAGTGAATACATTATTGTCGTTGTGTGCTGAGAGTGGATAAATTAGCAAGCTTTATGTCACATCTGTTTTTCTACAACGAAGGAGGAGAAGCTGCAAAGACAGTCACAGTCACTGACTTTCAAAGTTACAAGAAAAGCCAAGTCTGAATTTCTTTGCACCTCCTTCATGTGTGTCTTCATACATTTAGAGGTTCGAGGTGTCCCTTAGCACACTGTACCCTGGGTGACAGCCAACGGAAAGTGAGAACCGTCCACCCCAGGCAGGACGGTGCCAGGCGGGAACCCTTTCTAAGTGAAGTTTTGGGTCATCCCACCAGGTCAGGAACCACTGCGAGCCCAGACACTTGTGGAGGGCAGAGGGATAGGGAATGAGAGGCGGAAGAAGACAGCTTTGGGCACCAGGGATGACCATGTAACCAGTTACAGAAACAAGGGCTGTACTTGCTACGGGTCCGTCTTCTTTTCTCTAAAGAGAGGTTTAAGGCATGGGCTCATACAACTGTGGAAGCTGACAAGTCCAAGACCTGCAGTGTCAGCTACAGGCCAAAGACCAGGAAAAGCTGACGCTGAGGTTGGAGTCCAGAGGTGATCTGCTAGAATTCCCTTTCTCAGAGAAGATTATGTGTTATAATCTTAAGGTATCCCCTGCTTGCAGGAGGCCCACTCATATTACCAGCTTTGCTTGAAGTCTACACATTGCAATGTTAATCTCTATTTATTTATTTATTTATTTATTTCCAGGACTTGGGTTCAAACTCACGACCTTGCACTTGCCAGTCAGGCACTTGTGCCACGGAGCTATCTCCCCAGCCTCTATTAATCTCTTCTTTTAAAAAATACCTTCCCAAGACAGGTGTGGTGGTGCACTCCTGTAATACCAGCACTTGGGAGGCTGAGGCAGGAGGATCAGTGCAAGTTCAAGATCAGCCTGGGCTACAAAAGTGAGCTCAAGGCCAGCCTGAACTGCATAGCAAGACTATGTCTCAAAAAGACAAAAAAAAAAAAAACTTTCCCAGGCCGCTGTTCTAAGAGGGCGACCAAGGCACGAGCAGCCCTTTCTCTCAGTTGTCAAGGTCTGCTTGGAGGCACAGCTGGGCACATGGAGCCAGCAGGCCAGTGGCGAGGAGCTAGGTTCGTTGTAAAACCTACACAACCCTGCAGAGTCCCTTGGAGAAATCCCGCCTTGACCAAGAATTGCAGCTGATCAGTGAGTACCGGCTCTGGAACAAGCGAGAGGTCGGGAGGATCAAATTCATCCTGGCCAAGAGCTAGAATGCAAGGCGGCCAGGGAGCAGCTAACGCTGGACGAAAAGGACCCACAGCGTCTCTTTGAAGGCAACGCTCTCCTGCGGCAACTGGTCCGCACTGGGGTGCTGGAGGAGGGCAAGATGAAGCTGGATTACATCCTGGGCCTAAAAATTGAGGACTTCCTGGAGAGACGCCTGCAGAACTAGGTCTTCAAATTGGGCTTGGCCAAGTCCATCCACCATGCCCGTGTGCTCATCCGCGAGCGCCACAGCAGGGTCCGCGAGCAGGCGGTGAACATCCGGTCCTTCACTGTGCGCCTGGATTCCCAGAAGCACAGCGACTGCTCCCTGTAGTCCCCATGTGGAGGAGACCACCCAGGCCACATGAAGAGGAAGAATGCTAAGAAGGGTTAGGGTGGCGCTGGAGCCTGCGATGAGGAGGAGGAGGATTAAGCCCACCCTGCAATTTCTGTGGAAGGATTTAGTTTTCTAGTTACAAATTAAACCAGTTTGCAATTGAAAAAACACCTTCAGGGGCCGGTGAGATAGCTCAGAGATCTAAAGCGCCTGCTTAGGCAAGCTTAGGCAACCTCAGGGATGGCAGCTCAATCCCCGGCACCACATGCTGCGCCGCCCCACCCCCAGGGCAGGCTGAGCCAGCCATAACATAAATAAAGTTTAAAATAAATTAAAACCTGCACTGAAACATCTGGGCTAGTGTTTATTCAAGTATTTAGATAGCGTTAGCCAAGCTGAATTGTAAAGTTCACCACCACCTGGCTGAACTGGAGACCTGTGTAACTTGGATCGAGACTTAATCCGTGCCTTGGGAACGGTGTTCTGTCTCTAACACCAGAGGTGTGGCGATGCCCTTAATCCAGATGGGGAGAGTTTGGGAGAGGCAGACCAGGAGGCAGTCACAGTAGACACTGCAGAGGACCTGATGGACATCCAGTTGGAGACTACAAGAACCAGGTACGGAATGTGCAGTTGGGGAATCTATCTTCTCCATGGATGTGGCTTTTGTAAGATTCCCATGCAAGTCCTAAATGAAAACAAATCCCTGTGTCCCACTTTGCTTTGGGCAAATCTACTGTAATTAGATCTTGGTGGGGGATAACGCAGGGGGAGATCAGCTCTGCGGAAGTGGCAGCGGTTGGCACAGGCTGGCTCGTGAAGGCTGCGCAGGAGCCTGCCAGCTGAAGAGGGGCTCACTGGCAATCTCATGAAGCGCCTTTGCAGAAAGGACGGACAGGGTGCTGACTCAGGGCTGGGCGGAGCACCGGACACCAGGGGCAGAGCGCCTGGCCGCTGCTTTCCTGATACACGCTTTACGAACAGCCGCAAGCGAGCGGAACCGCCCTGGTGAGCTCAGCCTCGGGGCTTTTCTTGGGGTTTTTCACTCCCAGCCCACAGTTTCTTCCCAAGTGGGATGAGTAATTTCATTTCGCAGCACCTCTGTTCCTGCATTTGCTAAAACAGAATCACGCCGCTGCCCACCTGCTGGGGCGGCCGCGAGAATGCAGTGCTCTGGCTGCGTGGCTCCCCACGTTGGCAGTGACCAAGTGTGTCTTTCGCCCCCATTTCTCTCCAGCTCCGTAGGAGCCTTAGATTCTCTCTCACTTCTGCCACCAGCTCATAGCAGAGTCTGGCACAAGGAAGCAATCAGCAAGTGTCTGTTGAGCTCAACTGAGCGGAAAAGTGGTGGCTTCGCGTCGGTCCCCTGCCCGCCCCCGCACTCTCCCACTCTCCTGCCCAACACTCGCCTTTCTCTCCCCTGCCTCTCAGCTCCTGGAACCTTTCCTCACACCCATGTCCTCTGCATCTGAACATGCCCAGGCTCTCCTACCTAAGAAATAAGTAACTCTTCTTCCTCTACGCTAGTACCCCGCTGGCTCTGCCCTCGGACACGTTGTGGAGCTGACCACGTGCACTGCTGCGCTCCTCTCGTCCCTCCCCAGCCTGCTGCCAAGGGCCTCTATCCGCTCTCCTTGCTCTGGGGTCACTAATGAGCGATTATTTTGCTGGCTCTAATGGCTGTTGTATAATTTTCAGCTTACCGCCGGAACAGCCACCCTGGGCACTCCCAACCAGGCCTTCTTTGGCTTGCTGTCTGCCCTCTTTTGCTCTTCCTGTATCTCCCGCCGATTGTCCTTGGCTTCCCTGGCTGGCCCATTACTGTCTAGTGGTTTTTAAAAATAATGTACCAGGGGAAATTCTCAAGAACATGCCTCCTAGGCTAGCCCTACTCCTACAAATTTCATCCCCTCCTACAGTCCCAGCCCAAGTTTCCTCTTGACACGTCAGCCCCATGGGCATGTGTCACGGGTACTTCTAAATCAATATATCCGAAAGCAAACTCACCACCCTCACAGGCCGCCCGCACCCCTGCAACATGCACTCCCGTGACCGGTAAATCAGGGCATCATCCTTGAATTTCCTGCCCTGTGATCCTTCCGATGCAATCAGCCTTTGCCTTTTGTGCATTTTATCTCCTCAAATTACATCCTGTAACTGTCACATTCACCCACATCAAATAATCGCTGAAAAGAAGTCTTGAACTTGAAGGACTAGAGAAATCCTTTTGATTCCTTGTAGGACTAGGGAAGTAACCTGAAACCCTTGACTATCATTTGGGTTGGGAGGGAGTGAACAGAAAGGGTAGTTGGTGAATAGATGCGATCAGGAAATGGCATTCACATGTCAAATGGCAGAACTTCAGAGCTGAAAGGTACTTCAGAAAGACCATCCAGTTCAAAATCTCTCAGCTGCAAAGGCCGTGGAAGCAAGCCCAGGACTGTGACATGATTTGACCCAGGTCTTAAGTGTGGCTCTAATCACTTGATTGCTCATTGAACATTAGGTGCTGGGCATGATGCCAGATACTGGGAAAATTAATTACTTAGGTCCAAGAAGGAGCTGAAGGCAGTCGAGAGCGAGATGAGCGGGTCCCGGGCCTTTGCTCCACTCGTCTGCCGTGGGCCAGGCACCATAGGATGGAGAGAAGTGGGAGCCACTACCGTCCCATGGGAGCAGGGTGCAGAGGGTGGGGAAGGGACATATGCACTGAGTCTGAAGCTGTGCAGAGCCAGGCCATCCGGCCTCGGCCGAGCGCACATAGTGCCACTGCGAAGAGCTACGTTACCATTTCCACAGACTTTCAGACTAGATAGAGGTACAGAGGAAAATCCATCTGCACGATATGCAGACACACATCTAAGCTGGAAGCTCCAGGAAAGCTGAGGCTGTAAGAGAAAGGGGTGTTTTCACCAGACAACCATCAATAGAGAGAACGCAGTATAGTTATTTTACTCTCTGCCCAGTGCCCCACCTTCCTGCTGACTCTGCGTGAGCTGCAGGAAGGCGGGAAGCCTCACACCCTCCTGAGCGCAGCTGCCTACCTCGTGTATGAGAAGCGATTTGGCCCCTACTACACAGCATCAGTCACTGCTGAGCTTTGTCCACTCTCAGTCGCTGCCAAATGGGAGCACCAGCTTGGTGGCCAACAGCACGTGTGCTGAACCGGATGCGTGGGACCCTCAGGCCCCAGTGTGGATGCAGAGCGCCTGTTTGAAACCATCTCTGAATACATGTCGAATTCTGTGGCCTGAATGCAGCATCAGATGGGATGTCGGTGCCTACAACATGGGGAAAGAGGAGACCAATACCAACACGCTGAGGTCCAAATGGACTTACCCTGTTCCCAGAACCCACATTTGGTTTGGTTTTGTTTTTTAATGTATTTGGTACAGGGTCTTGATACAAAGCTCGGACTTAGTGATCCTCTTGTTTTCAGTTTTCCCAATGCTGGGATTACAGGTGTGTACCACTACACCTGATCTCAGTGGCTGGCTCAGTGTGCCCGAGGGTGGGGACAGCATGGCAGATGGTGCTAGGGATTGAATCCTGGTTCCCGCACTTGTCTAAGCAGGTGCTTAGTCCACTGAGCTATCTCCCTGGTCCTGGGTTGTTGCTTTTTAAATAAAGTAGACTTTTTGTTGTTATGCTGGTAGTGGGAATGGAACCAGGGCCTCACGTATGCTAGCCAAGCACTCTACCACTGAGCTGCACTCCTAGCCCAGTTAGCCTTCCCTTGGGCAATTTAGTGCTACTGTGTCTCAAAATATAAAATGAGAAAAAGGCTGGGGGAATAGCCCAGTGTGGAGGTCTTGAGTTCAATTTTCATTACCTCCTAACTGCTAAGCCATCCGAATTCATCTTGAAAACACTAGTGGACCACACACATACACACACACACACACACACACACACACACACACAAACAGTTTACTGAAATTAAAGAAACATAACTGTCATTTATAAAAGACTCTAACATGAAAAATCAAAGAAGTTGATATGCAAATGACCATAGGATATAAGATGAATATCCAAAACCTGTCATGTGCCTATATGTCCATAATAAGTGGTTGGAAACTAATTTTTAAAGATCAATAAAGTAGCTGGGTGACCTGGATGGCACCTGTAATTCCAGCTCCTGAAGAGGCTAAGGCAGGAGGAGAGCAAGTTCAAGGACAGCCTGAGGAACTTAGGGAGACCTTGCTGCAACGACAACGAAGAGGCTGGGGACGCAGCTCAAGGGCACAGCACTTTCCCAGCACGCAGGAGGCCCTCACTGCAATCCCCGGTGCCACCAAGAAGAAAAAACAAAAACCCCACCAAAGTACCTAAGGCACCTAGGAATGTACCAAGGAAAATATGAGTTTACGCTAAAAATTATAAAACTATTCGATAGACCACATTCTAGCTCTTAGAACATGCTTAAGTAGATGCAAAGGAACTGAAATTATTCCATGCACATTATCAGACCATAATGCAATGAAATTGAAAATTAATGGCAAAAGAAGTCACAAGAATTTCATAAGCACATGGAAATTAAGTAATATATAAATAATACCAATTTAAATGTATTAAATAATACATAAATATATGAAGAACAACCAACAGGTCACAGATGAAATTAAAGAAGAAGTTAGACAGTTTTTACAACTAAATGATAATGGCAATACAACATACTAGAGCTTATAAAACACAACGAAAGCAGTCTCACAAAAGAAATTTACAGCAGATAGAGGTTTCTCTTTCCAGAGGCGGCATGGTAGTGAGTGAGCTGCAGGGTAGGAGCCACGGCAGGGCAGGCATTTCGGAAGTTTCTCCCACTGTTTGACTGCGTATTGAGAGGAACACAGCTGAAACTGTCACCAAAGGAGACATTATGCTTCCAGGAAAATCTCAAGGCAAAGTGCTGCAAGCAACTGTGGTAGATGTGAGGTCCAGCTCTAAGGGAAAGGGCGGAGAGCCTGGACCAGTTAGTGTGAAAGTTAGAGATCAAGTTCTTCTTTTAGACTATGGAGGCACCAAAGTAGTTCTATATGACAAGGATTATTTCTTTAGAGATGGTGGCATTCTTGCAAAATACATAGAGTGAAGTCAATCACTGTTGAAATGGCATCGCACGGTTGCCCATTCCGCTGAAGTTCTGCCAATCTCTCATCATGAACATAATTTCCATGTTTCTTTCATAATAAACTGATGACATCTAAACAAAAAAATTATAGCAGATAATATTCATATTGGGAAAACAGAGCAAGTTCAAATAAACAACTTAATGTCAAACCTCAAACTTCTAGAATAAGAAGAGCAGGCCAAGAGCCGGGCATGGTGGCACACACCTGAAATCCCAGCACTCAGAGGCTGAGGCAGGAGTATCAGTGCGAGTTTGAGACCAGCCTGGGCTACAAAAGTGAGCTCAAGGCCAGCCTGAACTGCATAGCAAGACCTTGTCTCAAAAAGACAAAATAAAAAAGAAGAGCAGGCCAAGCTCAAAGTTTGTAGAAGGAGAAAATCATAAAGATCAGAGAAGAAATCAATGCCCTGGAGATTGAAATTTATTAAATTATTTGAATAATATAAATGGATGAGAAAAATATGACATTTTGGAAACAGGCATTCTCCCCAAGTTAATATCACATGGTAAGTACAATTTCACATGAACTCTCCACTGTTTCTTTTTTTTCTTTTTTTTGTCTTTTTGAGACAGGGTCTCACTATGTAGTTCAGGCTGGCCTTGAGCTCACTTTTGTAGCTCAGGCTGGTTGTGAACTTGCACTGATCCTCCTCCTACCTCCGCCTCCCAAGTGCTGGGACTACAGGTGTGCACCACCAGGTCCCTGCTTCCACTAAGCTTTCTGAAGAGCTTGTAAGCTGTGACATCTATAAGAAAAACAAATGCCAGAGACAATTAAGAATATTGTGAGGGCTGGGGAGATAGCTCAGTAGAGTGAGTGCTTGCCTGGCAAGCACAAGGGGCTGAGTTCAACCCCTGGTTCTGCAAAAAAAAAAAGAATATTGTGAGTAACACGAGACTTGCTTTGCTACTTACCAAGACTTGCCCTGAAGCTAAGGTGCTGCAAGTAACTGGTGCTGTCCTGGGTATAGAATGAAGAGCACCTCGGAGCAGCAAGTCAGTGGTGCTGCAGTGCTGCCAACAGCCCAATCATGTTCCAGAAACGAGGCTTCTTGGGCCACTTCAAGCCACGCCGTAGCAACTGTGTTCATGTCGGCAGACAGGCCCGCATTTAAAGCTAAAGCGGCATTATGGGGTTAGCGAACAACCAGATTTTGATACACTGTAAACATCAGCAGATATTTTAAGAGACTGAGCCAGGGTCTTTTTTCTCCTGGCTGTTACACAATTATCTGTCTCAGCTTTGAAAAGAGTCAGTGGAGCAAGGGCCACAACCATGAGCAAAAATAACCCTTCCCTTCTTTAAATCACATCAAGTATCCTGTCCCAGCGATGAGGAAAGGGACTGAGAATCTGGATGGACCCAAGTTGGATGATTCCTCAACATCGAGCCAAGTGTGTTCAGAAAGAAGAAGATCACAGAATCTATGAAGGGTAGGAAGCCACTGATCCCTGGGCCACATTTCACAAAGCCTACTAGAAATCATAAATCCAACTCACCATAAAACTGCCTTGCATTTAGTCAGGATTATAGGAACTCAGTGCTTCGTGAAAGGCAAAGCCTTTGAATTAATGCTCGCTGGTACATTTAATTAGGAACAAGGGCAAGCTGAGTTATTTCATCAACATTTTAAAACAAGTCAATAAAATATTTAAAATTAGAATAATATTTGCACTGGAAAGAATAATCACACTCTTTGGAAATGTGTGAGGGAAAAATGGCCGCAGAATTTAAAAACCCAGGGCCCACAAGATGGCTCAGCAGTCTAAAGTGCCTACTTAGGCAAGCTCAGGCAACCGCAGGGGCCACAGTTCAATCTCTG
>PVKN010006204.1:0-29017 GCA_004027915.1 Capromys pilorides
GCCAGCTGTGCCCTTGCTAGCCAGCAAGAGCAGTTCCTGAATATTCCTCTTATTCCTCATGCATGTACAGACAGGCCATTCAGCATGACCTTATCTCAGGCTGACTGGTATAAATGTATGTACTTTTCTGATCAGCCAAGTGGTTCATGTACAATGACCAGATCTGCAGCTACTTGATAACAGACCCATGCGGCTAGCTGAGCCCATGGGATGGTGATCCAAACCAGACTGGACAACAAATCCCAAACTGGAGTAACACGTGATCATCTGGGTTGTATGTGTGTATATGAGCCATGGCTCACATGCACCCGTAATCCCAGCTCTTGGGAGGCTGTAAATAGGCGGATCACTACGAATCCGATCTAGTAGTGAGACCCTGAACACCTGTAGAACCTCCTCCCACCCACCCCCCCACATTTGGAATGTCTCCCCATTAGAGATAGGCATAGCTTTTTGGCTCATCTGTTGCTTCCTATAATTATTGCAATGACGTCAAAGATCAGATCAGTCTGAAACTCATTTGGATGGGTTGTAATGGATAATAGTCTGGCCATAGCCTATATCCTGTCTAAAATAAGATCTACTAGTCCCCTTGGGACATTCTCAAGTGACAGAGCCAGAGGCCCTGGGCGGCAAGATTTGAAACTAATGCTGCAGATTGGCTTCTTCTTGCTGGAAGCTCTCTTGATAGTAGCCTTAATTAAATTCTGTATGAAACAAATTGAATGGACTTGGTCCCAACCTCTGTTGATCAGGTTAATTGGGGTGGTGGATGGAGTGGCATAGTCACACGAGTACTGAGTTTAGCCAAGAATGTGCAGTGCCAGTTGTTAGAACAGGCAAGGCACCTTCGGCCCTGATCATCCTTGCCAGCTTGACTAGGCCTGCCCAGAAGCCACGGTTCTGAGAGCTCTTTGTCCACATTCTTCATGCTGGATGCAAGCCCATAGTACAGCACCCACACCGCTCTTGTGGGGCTTGGGAGGCCAGAAGAGCTGGTGCAAAGGTAGTGCTTTAGTTATGTTCTGTACTAAAAAATAAAGTTCCTTGTCTGGAATCCAGGAATATCAAGCCTTCTGCCAGTATTTATTAGGCAGTAACAAGATAGTGTATTAGCTTGGAAGTAAAGCAAAATTTTACATACATAGAAATGAAAGGGAACAAAAATAAATAAATAACTGCTACAGGACTGGCAAGATAGTTCAACAGTCTAAAGCACCTGCTTAGGCAACCACAGGGACTGCAGTTTGATCCCCAGCACCACATGCTGCACCACCCATACCCCTGCTGCAGACTAAGCTGGCCATAACATAAATACATAAAGTTTATACAAAAAAAATAACTGCTATATATTGCCTTAGTCTTCTAGAATTATCCTAACAAACCACATGGACTGAGCAGCATTAGCAAAGGAAATAGACTTTCGAAGTTGAGGCCTGGGAGGTCCAAGTTCAAGGTAGCAGCAGACTGAGCACCTCTGCAGCTGTGTGCCTGTCCACTGTGTTTCAGAACCCACAACAATGCTCCTGCCTCTCCCTCCTGAAGGCTGAGTGCTGGGATTACAACTACCGACATCACAGCCAGCACGGAGGCCCTTCATTTGACCTTTGTCACCTCCTCACAAACCCCATCTCCAAATACAGCCACTTAGGGGTTGGGCCTCAACACAAGAATGCGAAGGGAACACAACATGGAGTCCACACCAGGCATCACCTATGTAGGAGGAAATAAGAAACTTCTAAAAGGAATGTGGAGGATATGGAGAAGTTGGCAGATCACACAGAAGGAACTCTGAAGTGAATAAATGGTAGAGGAAGGGTTGTGGCCAAGGAGTGACAGTGCATCCAGGGCTGAATATGTGGCAGAGGGGCCAGCTGGAGGATCAACAGGGTTGGAGGTGAACAACAAAGACAAACAGGGGAAACATTACAAACTTTTATTAAATTAAGCAAAATCAGTGCTAGGAATACAACACAGAAATGAAGATATGATCCCTGGCACCACATGCCGCACTGGTCTCACCCCCAGGCACACTGAGCCAGTGACAAGTCCAGGCCTGGTGGGGCATGCCTGTAATCCCAGTGCTGGGGAGGCAGAAAATAGGAGGATCACTACGAGTGATCCTGGGTGCACCATGCCAGCCACTGAAACTGGGTGTGGGGGCACAGGCCTATAATCCCAGCACTGGGGAGGCTGAGACAGGAGGATCACAAGTCTGAGCTGTGTACTAAGACCCTGTCGCAAATAAAACATTTTTTAAAAAAATTTAAAAGAAAATAAACTACTCTTACACACAACAGTTAACTAGAGAGTGATGTAAGAGACAGATAATGACATAATGCATAATGTCATTTATATGAACTTCAAGAGTAGGGTACATCAATTTAGGGAACAAGGAATCAGGAGAGATTACTTCTGAGGCAAGGAGAGCCGAGATGTGTGGGGATGTTGACATATGAGGATGTTGAAGACGTCCCATATTTTAATCTGGATGCTGGATATATGAGTGTATACATGTGCATGAAGTCATCAAGACACACATGAAATCTTGTGAATTTATTATGGCATGGCTATAGATTATGTGACAGTTTAAAGCAAATTTAATGTGTCAACGACACAGCTCAGCGGCACAGTGCCTGCCTAGCAAGCATGAAGTCCTGAGTCTGCTTGCAGGTGCCAATAAATTAATTAATTAAATTAAAAGCAAAAAAAAAAATTTTTTTTGCGGTAACGGGAAAAAAAATTTTTTTAATGTGGTATTGGGGATTGAATATAGAACCTTTGAACTCAGCTATACTCCCGGACCTTTTTTGATATTTTAAAATTTTTAGACAGTGTCTTGCTAAGTTGCTGAATTGCTCTTGTTGGGTTTAAACTTGCAGTTTTCCTGTCTCAGCCTCCTAGAGTTATGGGTTACAGGAATGTACCACCAGAAAATTTTTTAAACTTAAGAAGCAAGAAAGATGGGGACTAGGACAGGCTAATCACCCACACACAATTGATCCACATGAAATGAAGACATTGCCAGGTAAAAATTTCTCACATACAGTTTGGCACAGGGGCTGAGGCCTTCCTCATCCAACACTTGTTTAAAAAGCAGGAGATGCCAGTCACTGGGACTCACACACCACTGTGCTTTGTGCTGAAGTCAGATTGAAAACTCCAGAAAGACTCTTAGGCACCTGCCCGCCTGCCAGCCTGCCCACCTAAAAAACCCAAAAGTTATATATGGCAGGGGTGGGAGATAGCTTGGCAGTCTAAGTTCCTGCCTGGCAAGTGCAAGGACCTGGTTTTGATCCCTGGTACTGCATTCCGTGCAGGTCCCAGGACCCTGGGCACACCACACAGGACACAGAACCTGTAATCCCAGCACTGGGGAGACTAAGACAGCCTCCCTGTACTAAATAAATAAAAGATATTTTAAAAACTATATATGGCCATGGAGTGTGGGTTGTTTTTTTTTTTTTTTTCTGTGTTTCCTTTGAGACTGATTGTTACGCAGACCATGCAGGTCTTGCTTGAACCTGAGGTGTTCCTCCTGACTCAGCTTCTGGAGTGCTGGGATTACTGGTGCACTGCCACCGCACCTAGGAACCATAGGAACTTGTCATGAGGAACTTTCAGGGGACCTTGGAAGGATCCTGTGGAGACAAGATCCCAAACACAAACCTCTGTGGAGAACGCCAGGTCCTCTCCCAGCCTCACCAGGACAAAGGGGGAGCAGTCCCTCCCCACTCATCCCATTCTACCATCCTCTTCAGGAACATGGCTGTCTGTCCTGTTGCCTCAGCTCATGACAGTCATTCAGAGGCTGTGCTGGGTGCTGTATCTATGTGAATTTAGAAAGCTGTGGGCCCTGCAGCCTCTCTGCAAGTTGGAAGGTGCATGGAAAGGGACAGCAGGTTCCGCACACCAGCAAGGCAGTGAGCATATCTTGATGCAGGGGGAAATGGTCCCTTCCTTTTCCTTGGTGGGGGCTAAGACTGGTTGTCTTTGAGACAATTTGCAGTTAGCAAGGTGTGAAAACCAGGAATGATGAACTCAACTCTCTCCACCACTGTGGCTTCTAGTATGCTGCTATTCAAAAGTGAGTGACTCAGCCTAAAACTGGTGTGCAGTATAGGTCCTAAGACAAGACTAATGCCTGTGTGGGATTTTCCCAAAACTACTGAAAAAACTTCAGGAGTAAATAAAAAAGGTTGAGAGCTGCAAATATACTTTCAAGGCAATCTTTTGGAATGGCTCTTGCCTTTTCTTGTTTTCTTCATGGAACTACACAGTAGCCGTAATTAGTGCATACTTCAATTGTCCCATTAACA
Organism: Capromys pilorides; assembly: GCA_004027915.1. NCBI lineage: Eukaryota > Metazoa > Chordata > Mammalia > Rodentia > Capromyidae > Capromys > Capromys pilorides. The sequence goes on from PVKN010006204.1 coordinate 4,320, forward strand.
CTTTAATTGCCATCAGGGGACTTAAGAGAGTGGAGCCAAAAGCCTAACATTCAAGGCCTCCAGGGGGCGCTAGAGTACACCACAGCCTGGCCAAGCAGTCACCAGTCTAATAGTTCACTTTGGATACATTTCCTAAGCTTTGCACCTGTGGTGATGCGGGTGGGATATTTCTTTTTGTTTTTGAGACAAGGTCTCACTTATGTAGCCCAGGCTGGCTTTGAACTCACAATGATCCTCTTGCCTCAGCCTCCAGAGTGCTGAGATTATAGGCATGCACCACCACACCTGGCAGGAGTTCCTTCGTTTGATTTAAAAAAAGTCTTAAAAAAATAAAACAAAATTTAAAGTCTTGGGGCCAGGAATATAGTTCAGCAGCATACGTGCTAGCCTGGCAAGCATGAGGTCTCTAGGGTTTTTTTGTTTTGTTTTGTTTTTTGTGGAACCAGGGATTGAACCCTTGTGCTTGCCAAGCAAGTGCTTATTCTACTGAGCTATTTTCCCAGCCCAAGCACGAGGTCTCTAGTTCGATCCCTGGTACCACGAAAAAAAAAAGTGTTAAAAGGCACAGACTTATAGAAAAAGTGCCAAGGTCCTCAAAATGGCATGGCAGGCACCAGCACAACGCCCTCTACTTTTCTGAAGCAAGTGTAGTTAATCCACTCCTTTAGCTCTGCTAGTTCTTCCCTAGGATGATCCTTTTTTGTATTCAGTATAGGGTTTACAGAGTCTCACTACATAGATCCAACTTGTAGTGATTCTCCTGTTTTCAGCCTCCCAAGTGCTGGGATTTCAGGTGCCCACCACCATGCCAGTCCCTCAATTGCTGTATCAGCGTACCCCAGGGGCCGGGCCAGCAGGGCACACCGGGGATCAGACCCTGACTGTTCCTCTCTGCCTAAGCAGGCACTCTAGTCTGCTGAGCTATCTGGCCGGCCCTAGGATGATCCTTCTGTCCTAGACATCCTTGGCTCCCACTCAAGCTCAGGCCATTCTTCTGTGTTAGTCCTACACCTGCCCCTGCTTCTATAACGCCCAGGTCACTCTGGAGTAACACTGAGTATTCTCAAGTCCCCTAGCAGTGTCATCACTACCACCACAGTCACCACACTAGGAGCTCCCTCTAAGGGCATAGTCCAGAATTCACTTGCTTTTAGTTCTGCAACACAGACAAGCACCCTTCCATGAAGGTGAAAGCCAAGTTCAGAAGCTCTTGCCTGGAGCTTTGGGATAAACCTTTGCCTCAGTCAGGAGGGAGACACATCTTCTGCACTCTTGGACTGTCCCCTGCCTGTCACTACCACCCCTCAGGACCCCATGGGGCTGTGGATATAGCTCAGCAGTCTTAAGTACCTACCTGGCAAGTGCAAGGACTAGGTTAGATCCCTGGCACCGCATATTAGGTGAGACCCTGTACCAAAGAGATAAATTTAGGACCGAGGATATAGCTCAGCAGCACAAGCACCTACCTGGCAAGCTCCAGGTCCTGATTTCCATTCCCAGTGAGGAGGAAAATAGGGAGATATGAGCAGAGAAAAGATCAAGATGCAAAAGGTAGTGGATAAGTAATTCTCTGGAAGGGCAGAAGATGGGATGAGAAAGGGGTTTCACAGCCACTGCTGGAACCAGAGAAGAGGAAAATGCTGGGAGAAGGAAGAGCAGAAACTACTGGGAGACCCAGCATGCTTCTGCTGAGGCTTACATGTCCTCCTTACCAGCTAAGAGGGCGTCCTTGCTGGAAATTAGATAAGGTTGGGGAGAGTTGGGTGGGAAGTAGGGAACAGCACTGCCAAGTTTTCTAGCCCAGCTTCACAAACAGATCATGTATACAGGTCACCTCAGATCTTGTTCCAGTGCAGATTCTGAGATGGTGACTCTTGATACCACCTAACATTCTGAATTTCTAACAAGCTCCCAGGTAAGGTCAGTGTTGTCTGCCCAAGACCACAGAACCAAGGCGACAGAGTCACCTAAAAAGATGGCAATAGGGATTGGGACAAGAACTCATGATATGGCCAAGTGTGGTGGTTCATGTGTCATCCCAGCACTAGGGCTGAGGAAGGAGGATTTCTGTGAGTTCTCAGCCAGCTTGAGCTATATAAATGAATTTAAGGCCAGCCTTCACTACATTAAAGATACCCTGTCTCAAAACGAACACCTCATTCCATTGCAATACCTACCTTTGAGAATCCCACCTAGGATAACAGCTGCCTTGATAAGTCTTGGTGGAAGGGGCAGTGCCCCTACAGGTGATGGGGAGAAAACACAAGGAAGGGACAGGAAAGAGGCCAGGAGATGAGAAAGTGTCTCCGGAAGGCAGGAGGCACAACAGTGCCCCCTGGGACTTTTCATCTGGATCAGTGTTCAGCTGAAGAGTAACTGCACACTAATGCCCACTCAAAAAGAAGCTGGGAGATGGTGTGTGTGGGGGGGTGTCTCTGTGAAAGCGAGCCCCACTGCCTGCCGCCCTGCCGAAAAAGTGCTGGTCTGACTCAGCTGAGTTCCCTCACAGCCTGGGCAGGAAGGCGGGGAGAGTAGAAACTCCCTGACCCCAGGGCCAATGGCCAGATGTCTTGTGTTCCAGGAACTAGTGAAAGGAGAGGAGTCTGAGCGAAGGTGGCTGGGAGAAAGAGGAGGTGAAGCTGGGCTGGGTGCACCAGTATTCAGTGTGCCATCAGCTCTCAAGTGGTTGCTAAAAGGCACTGCTTTCTGCTCAGGCAACCCTGAGACCCAAGGGCATGGAGGTACTGAAAGCTCATCGATTGGTCTGGGATCCCTAACTGCGAAATATTTGAGACCTTAGTTGGCAAAAGTTAAACTGAGGTCAGCCTTGAGGCGCAAGCGCAGACAGGACAGCCCCAGAGGGTGTAAACCAAGAGGAAAGCCAGGAGGCGTCAAAATGAGCAGCAAGTCCAGGTGCTGAGTGTCTGGCCTGCAGACAACCGCGTACTCTGGGCAGGAGATGAGGCTGCGGAGGTGCTAGGGCTTAGTCTTGCAGCGACGGGCAGGCCATTGAGGTTCTTCGGTGGGTTGCTACGTGGGCCCGGGCCTTGCCGGTTCCCTCGCGGTGCAGCCTCGGATCTGTCCTGCCTCGGCTTCCCCGCCCGCGCCTGTCTGTCTGGCCTGCTGTCTGCCGCTGCCTCCACAGGCCACCACCCTGGGCTCACAGGGTCCGCCAGCCGCGGCAGCCCTAGCCCGGCCGCTCCTCCCCCGATGATGTCACGTCCCCGGCCGCCCCTGGCCGGCCGCGCGCCCGCCCCGCCTCCCCGGCCGCCCGTCCCCCGGGCCCGCCCGCTCCCGACAGCCTCCTCCCGCCCACCCGCCCGCCCGCGCGCCCTCCCCTCGGTTCCCGCTCCCCCGGGAGCGGCGCGGCGGCGGGATGGCCCGGGCCCGCGGCCAGGCCCCGGGCGGCGGCGGCGGGCGGCGGCGGCCGCGGCGGGGCAGCGCGGGAGCCGGGCCCCGGGGGGAGTCAGCCGGGCTGCTGCTGCTGTTACTCCAGGTGCTGCCGCCCGGGGCTGCAGCTGGGCCGGGGCGCCGGGGCGCGCGGGGCGCAGGCGGCAGCGGGGTCTGCGGGCCCGGCGCGGCTGCTGTCTTTCCCCGGGACGCGCGGCTGCTGCTCCTGCTGCCACCGCCGCCGCCGCCGCTGTCGCCGCTGAGCCCCGCGCCCGCAGCCTCCGCCTCCCGCATGGTAATCAGCGCCCCGCCGGCGCCGCGGGCTGGCAGAGGAGGGCGGGGGGAGGGCGCGCAGCCTGCGCCCCCGCCTCGCTCGAGCAGCCCCGGGGCGCTCGCCCCCCCCCCCCGACGACCGCGGCCCCGGGCGCCGCCAGAACGCGCCTCTGGGGGCTTCCGCACTGAGCGGCTGCGGCTCCACTCCCTCCTCCCAGCCCGCCGTCCGCCGCCGCGGCGCTCAGGCCGCGGGGGAATCCCTGCGTCTCCCCGCCCCGCGCCCGGGAGGGAGGAGACGGCGCCGGCGCCCGCGGACCGTTTTCTCCGAGGGAGCGCCCGGGCGGCGAGCGCTCGCGCAGCCTGGACTGGGCACGCGTGCGCTCCCTGAGGCGCGGGTGCCGTCGGGTCGCTCGGCTCGGCGGGACCGGACCCCGGGCGTGCGCCCGCCAACAGCGCCTTGATGTTCCCTGCGCAGGACGCTCTGCCCCGCGGCGGGCTAAGTCTCAAGGAGGAGCCGCTGCTGCCCGCGGGCCTGGGCTCCGTGCGCTCCTGGATGCAGGGCGCGGGCATCCTGGACTCTGGCACCGCGGCGCAGAGGTGAGCTCGACGGGCTGCGCTCGGGTCAGACGGCGCCGCCTGCGCTCCGCCTGCTGTCGGGTCGGGGCGAGGCGAGGGTGGAGGGAGCCCCAACTCCGGCGGACTGCGCGGGGAGCTTCCCGCCGACTCGGCGGCGCTGCCTCCGGGGCTGCGGGGCGGCGGGGCGGGGCTTCTGACCAACTCCGCTGTCTTGGTCTGACGCCTGGCGGTCGGTCGCTCGGGTGGTCCCGGGCTCAGAGGAGGAGGCGTCCCCGCCGCCTGTATCCCGGGCCATCGCGCAGAGCTACAGCCGTCTAGGAACAGCCAAGTCTCCTTGACTCTGCTTGTCAAAGTCCTCGGCGCAGCCAAGAAAACCCAGAAACCCTGCCCCTTCCTCTTTCCCACGCCTCTCAGAGTTGGAGGACGGGGGCCGCGCAGGGCCAAAGAGGCAGCGGGGCCGAGAGAGGCGAAAGGATGAGGTGGGCAGTCGGCCTGGATGGACCATTAGGGCTCCGGAGAGGGGCGGAGCCCGGCCTCTAGGGCAGGTGATTTGTTTTGTTTTGTTTCCGGTTGGTCCAGTGGGACGATATGAGCCCTTGGGAACTCGAAACTCACGCTTATTTCCTCGGAGTCTTTTGAAGAGCTCTGGCCAGAGGACGTAGGGGTGTGTGTGTGCGTGTTGGAAGAGTGGTACTCCGAGATTTGAGACGAGGACTTTGAATGCTTGCTGACTTGCTTCTTACTGAGATCTTCACTTTCTGTAAGGCCAGCTGTGAATTTGGGGGGAAGGCTGGCCTCGCTGTAGGGAGTTCATAGTAGCTAACATTAAGGAGGGCCATAGCAGTCAGCTGGGACAGGTTGGCACTGGCTTCTCAGAAGTCTGAGCAGCTGCTGTCCAGCAGCCCGAAGGAAGTCAGACGGAGTTGCCGGGGCAGAGCAGGTGGCCACCTTCACACTGCAGAGTTGTGCAGGGACTCCACGCAGTCGTGCCCCCCAGGTAGTAACACACACTTGGGCTTTCAGGGGCTAACTGAAGCCGTGTTTCTGTGTGCCCGTTCTTTCACGGCCTTCAAGAGGGACTCCTTGGGGCTCTACCAGAAGCTAGGCTGTTCAAAAAGGATCTTTCAAGTTAATGCATAAAGTTTTACAAGTTATATAACTATGTTATAGAAAAGTCAGAATATAGAAAATCAAATGTCACCTATCCATACAAGTCAATATTTTAGTGTGTTTCCTTTTCATGTTCCTTCCCAGTTACTTTCTTTTTCCTGTGCTATGCTCATAGCACTATACTGCCTGTTTTCCGTGGATTCTGGCTTTTTCTTTAACTTGAGATGGTCAGTTTCCTCACCTAAGCCCATCCTTAGCACTGCCTTGGGCTGTGTGAGGAGAGCTCCCTGCAGGGGGGATGGAGAACCGAGGTCAGTAAAGCCTCTGCCTTTGAAGGTCCCCGTTTCTGACTCCTGTGCCCACCCTGAGCTGGCAGGTTGGCTAGAGAGGAAGCAGATGTGCAAGGAGCCTGTGCGGGGAGAGGGAAGCGTAGGGGTGAGCCTCTGGGGACACCTTCCCCAGCTGCCTGCCCCAAGAGGGGCAGTCCTTGAGTGGAGCTGAGGGGTTAAGATGGTCACATCTTAACGCCTGGGCTGCTTCTCCCCAGATCCAGACTTTTCTGCCTTGGGACCTCTGGTGCAAGTTATCATGGGTGTGGCCAGTTCTCCTCTTCACTGCCTAAAGGAGAGGCTAATCCTTGCTCTTCACTCTTCCCCTCCTCGATGCTACAGTACCACTCTTTTTTTTTTTTTTAAATTTATTTATTTATTTGTTTGCTTGTTGTGTTTGTTTGTTTCTTTATTTATTCATTTTGTGGCTGGCTCAGCCTGCCCTGGTGGTGGCGCTGGCGCAGCATGTGGTGCCGGGGATCGAACTGCAGTCCCCGCAGTTGCCTGAGCCCTCCTAAACAGGCGCTTTAGACCACTGAACCATCTCGCCAGCCCCCTACAGTACCACTCTTGATCCTCAGTAAGTCCACTGCTCAGGTTCCCTGGCCCCAAACAGCAACAAGGCACCTTCTTTTCCCTGTCCCCCACCTTCCTCTTCACCTCTGCCAGGCTCCACCCCACCCCAAAGGCTGCTTGGGAGTGGAGAGTTTGTCTGATTTTCAAGGCTTGTGGATGTCTCTTCTGCCTTCTACACCCAATCTCTGTGTTTATAGCCACTGTAATTTTTTTTTTTTTTTCAGGACCAGGGTCCAAACTCATGACCTTGCACTTGCCAGGCAGGCACTTGTGCCATGGAGCTATCTCCCTGGCCCCTCAACACTATTTGTTTGTTGTGGTACCAGGGATTGAACTCAGGACCTTGTGCTTGCCAGGCAAGCTCTTACTCTACTGAGCTATCTCCCCGGCACTTTAATTTATTTTTATTTTTATGGTAGTTAGGATTAAACTCAGAGTTTTATACTGAACTACATCCAAGGCCTTTCTAAATCTTGAAGCGGGTTCTTGTTAAGTTGCCAGGGCCAGTCTAGAACTTGCTGTCCTACCCCAGCCTCCTGGAGTGCTGAGATTATACCATCACCACTTTTGGCAGTGAAACCCCTTTGCCCTTGATGCTTTTCCTCCCTGGCTTGAAGGATAACTGTGCCTTACCTCCACGTCTTGATCCAGTACTCCAGCTTCACCGTCCCGTCACTCCCCCAAGCCAATCTTCCATGCACCACGAATCAAAGCAGCATTTCCAAGTACTTTTCTCTGATCACATCTCTTCTCTGATTAAAAATAAAGTGACCCACTCTACCAAAGCTCCTGCTCCATCTGGGCCCTCCCTCTCCCCCTCTAGAGTCTCTGTCTTCTGTCTGTCCCCACTTCCCTTCTGGAGAGTCAGCCTTCAGGGCTCCTGAAGCCTGTCCCCAACCTTCCTTCCAGCTCCTGTGTGATGCTTGGCATACAGTGTTGGGAATGAGAGAGCTGCCAGTAAGTCCGGCCTCCTCTTAAAACCTACTGAGTAAAGTCTCCACAGCATTCAAGACCCCAATCCCAGCACCTGCCCTATCTGTGCCCTCCCTGCCTGCCCCAGAGAGACAGTTCTTAGTGCTACCTAAGGATACTTACCTAAGGAAGCCACAGTCTGCTGTCTTCTGTCCCCATCTTCCTGACCTGCCAGCTGACTTCCTGTAGGGCCAAGATGGTGGCACATTCATCTTTGTGTCCCTAGCACCCAGGACTGACTCTCACAGTCTGGAGAGGGACACTAAGTGCCTGCTGAGGACAACAGAATGCATTTAGAAGCTCCCCTCTTTGCACTACTGGGGTCTGGAAACAAGGTCCTTCCTGGAGCAGCTCCTCCTCCCTAATTTTGCCTATTAGCCTTTATAAAGCTGCCAAGGTTTTGTAGGAGGTAGCTGAGGAGGGCAGCCCAGGAGGCTTGCTAAGGTCAGGGAGGGAGGCTCAGCCAACAGGAAGCAAAGTTCTGAGCAAGAGAGTAGAAAGGGAAAGGGGTTCCGTGCCCATCATCTGGAGGAATTCCCATGCCAGAGGAGCTTATACAAGGACACTGCTATTGCTGTGACTGCTTCTGCCCTGAGCCAGTAAGACTTTCCCACTGACACCCACATGCCCAGCCCCAGCCCACCTCCCCCTGGCTGCTCTGTGCACCACGTCCTTCTGCTAGTGCAGGAGCAGCTCTTTTCTGACTTGTTTTCCCCACTGGTGAGACCTCTGGAGTATACAGGCCTAGAAAAGACTCTTGGAAGTCCCAGGCCAGCCCTCTCCCATGAGCTGGTCCCAGCACACAACCAGGGCCGGGGAGAGGGAAGCCAGCTGGGGCTGCCTTTCCTGTAAGCAGCTTTAGGCCAGCCTCCCTGCTAGGAAATGCTTTTGTTGCTTTAATAATTAATAGCCACTCTTCAGCCTGGGACCTGGCAGGCAGGCCTGCGGGTGGGTGGCAAGAGAGCGGGCAGAAGAGAAAAGAGGGCAGGAGAAAAAATCAGTGAGACCTTCCTTACCCTTCCAACCCCACCTCCTTCAGGGACGGGGTCACTGAGCCAGTTGCCACAGGGCCAGTGAGCAGAGCTGCCACGAGGGCCCAAGGCTGTGAGGAGGAGGAATCTGGAGCCTCTAGAGCTCCAAACCTCTCTAGCAGACCATCTTCACACAGATTCCAGCAGCTAGCTGCGGGGGCCCTCCCTCTGCCTGCATTGTTAAGGTGGGTGTGCCCCAGCTAACCTCAGCTTTTATCTTCTCTGTTCTGAAGACTGGCCAGGCCCTGGGACTATCAGGGCCTGAGCAGGATTAAGCTGTGATCTTGGCCAGGAGCAGCAATGTCAGGCCCAGCTTGATGATCAGCAGCCCCCAGGGGCCCTGACAGTGCAGAAACTAGGCACCAGTGTGATACTCCGAGAAAAGGGGGAAGTAGAGAAAAAATACAGGAGCCTAATAAAGAAACTGTGCCTAGACTGGGAAGAGGAGAGCTGGATTTCACAGACAAGAGGCTTTAGGGGAATCGGAGGCCAGAGAAGAGATGCAGGCCACATAAATTTTTTGCTATTTCCTCCTTGTGGCAGCTGGGCAGGACAGTCAACAGAGCCTCTTTCCACAGCTGATGTTAGGGCTGCTGCCACTACCTCAGCCTCCCACATGTGAAGATGGATCAGATTCAAACCAAAGCACTGCTCAGAATCTTGGGTTGTCAAGGTGGGCAAGAGTTAAGAGTTGGTGAGGAGGGAAGGGGGAAGGCCAGTGTACCTCTGAAGGAAGACCAGAACTCCAGCCTTGTTCACATGTCCCTTCGGCTTCAAGGTGACTTGGTTAAACTGGTCATAGTCATTGTAAGGATGTAAAGAGCTACAAGTGGCCTGGGAGTAGAGGACAGAGACGGCAAAGGGAGACTGACCATGCCAAAGAGTCGTGGCAGGTTTGTGCCAGGTTTGTGGCTACTAGGAGAGGAGCCCAGGGACACCTCTTGCAAGGAAGTATCTCCTGGGACCCAGGGTGGTCCCAGCAGCCTCACCATGTGCCCATATGCATCTCTGTGCACTAGAGCGCAGGCCACCTGATTCCCAGGCCGTGAAGATCTGGTTGCTCTTTGTGTCCACTGAATATCACTGGATTCCCAACACTGTTCTGGAAGCCTTGTGCTTACTACAAGGCTGGTTCCTCTGATCATAAAGTATGTGTACATGAAATCTGTTCTGGTGTCAGACTCCTTTAACTTGGAGGAATAGCTGAAAAGCAGGTGAGTGGGACACTGGAAATAGGAAAGTGAATGCTCTCTTCTCCCCAGTCAGTGTTTTCTGGGACAGGCAAGTGCCCCAGCACCTCAGCACCCTCCAGAGCTGAGAGGAAAGCGTTTTGAGATAAGACAGCTTTTTTTTAAAATGTACTTTAGTACAGGGTCTAAAGGATCTCACTGTACAGATCATAGTGATCTGCCTAAAGGATCTAAAGGATCATAGTGATCCTCCTGTTTTCAGCCTTCCAAGCACTGGGATTAAAAGCACACGCCCCCATGCCCTATCTCAATCAGCTTCTCAGTGTGCCCCCCACCCCCAGGGTTGGGCCTGCACAGCAAGCCAGGGATCTAGCTGAGGAAAGCATTTTGAACATTGTGTTTAAAACAGTCTTTTAAGAAAGTGAAGAAATGTGTAATTCATTTTGGAGTCTTGCAAAAGTGGTTAATGCTACTGTTTTTTGTCATTCAGTTACCTTTATCCTAGAAAGGTACTTTTGTGGCATGCTTTGTTTCCCTAATGATGCTAAGTGAATGAAATGTCTCTGAATTATGGGCTCCAGCATACTTGTGCTAAGTGGGCGGGACTTACAGTTTTCATAAACCAGGATCTGCTAAGCTGTACGCGAGGCCCTGGGGGCTCTAGCTTTGTGGGCTTCCTTCATATCTCCAGCCTCTGGATGGCAGGTAGTTGGTACCCACCCCTGCCCCTCAGGAAAAGGGGCCTCCTCCTGCCAGTGTCTGCTGCCTTTTGCTTGAGGACCTGTTCAAGAGTCCAGAGCCTGCTCTGCCCACTTGCACAGCAGGCCAGCAGTGCCAGAGAAATAGCAATTCTGCAAGCTGCTCTCTCTGTCTCTCTCTCTGTGTCTGTCTCTCTGTCTCTCTGTCTCTGTCTCTCTCCCCCCTCCTCCCTTCTGCTTTCTCTCTCTTGCTACTGGAATCACTGTACAAATGAATTATTGGTATCTGAGTCTTTGTCTTAGGGTCTGCTTCTTTTGTTTTGTTGGTACTAGGAATTGAACTCAGGACCTTGCACTTGCCAGGCAGGAGCTTGTGCTCCTCAGGGTCTGCTTCTAAAGGAAACCCAAATGAAATGCTTGCTCTCCGGGCTTCCAGGCTCTTTTCTTCCCTGCACCCATCCCCCAATTCCTGCCTGCCTTCTTCCTTCCTCTTTTTCTTTTTTTTTAGGCAGAGTTTCACTTTGTAGCTCAAGCTGGCCTCAAATTCATAACCCTCCTGCCTCTGCTTCCCAAGTGCTGGGGTTAGAATTGTGTGCTATCACACCTGGCTTTCTTTTAGACATTTGCAAGTTTCTCTGTATGTCTCAGTAGTTCCACTTTGAAGGCCACAGAACCAGAGACACTGACCTTTATGTTCTGTCTTGGAGGTGGTCTGAAGGCAGACAGTGCCTTGCTTTGCACCCATGCCCTGCACACTCGTACCCAAGATGTGTGGATCAGGGCCCTGACCTTTGGATATCTCTTCAGTTGCCTGTGCCTACTACCTCTGTTTCTTTCTTTCAGCTGGTCTGTTTTTCTCACCAGCTTCCCTCAAGGGAAGAAAAACAAAGCTCTCTCCTTCCTCCTCCCCCAACCCTGTCCCTTGGGGGCCTTCAACAGGTGTTAATCTCTTACCTGCTGCAGTAGAGGGTGCAGGGGTCTTGGGAACAACCAGGGGAGGAAGGTGCAGTTTGACATGCTTGTTTTCTCTTGCTTCCTGTTTGTTCCATCTGTGAGACTGTGTCTAGTGTCACTCTGTCTCTTGTAGGATATGCTAGACTGTCCTTGGAGCAAGACTCTCATTTTACCTTAAAATCCTCACAAGTCTAATGGGCATGGACTAGGTCAGCTGAAGACCTGCCCAGGCAAGGAGCAGCCTGTGCGGCTGGGAGTCTTGCTCCTTCTACAGTCACCATGGATTGAAGAGGGCAGGGGCAGCATTAATGCAGCTCTGTGATTGTCCTTGATAGTGATCCTGTCCTGGAGATGCAACCTAGTGCACGCTGTCCCCTGGATTCCAGTGAGCTTGGGAGGGTGACTTCCTCACACCTGGGGTAAGGATGCTGAGGAAGGAGAGCTATGCAGGCAGGTACATGCCACATGGCACGGCCCCTCTGTGATGCCAGCTGGCAGCAGGAGCTGTTGGTTCACAGGCCCCAGAGGAACCTGCTCTGCTCCTCTCCCATGGACCCTGTGCTCTCTGTTCCCAGAAGCCTCTCTGAAGGAAAGGATGGACCCAGCCAAGGGTGTTTAGCTTGAGGGTTAGGCCAGACTTCCCAGGTCTGATCCTCAAGAGCCCACCAGGAGGTGGGGACAGCAAGGACCCAGGACTGCCTGATATTTGCCAAGGGATTGGTGGGAGAAAGGGGAAGCTCAGGCTAGCAAGGCTGCACCAGTGTGGCATTTGCACCAGGCATTGCAGGGACATCTGCATAGAAAGTACAGTCTGAATGGTCTGAGGCTGCTATCAGCATCCAGCCCTTCTCTGCCACAGCCTTTCTTTCCCTGTATTCACCTTCCCCAAGATCCGAGCGCCTTCTAGGCTCAGAATCACAGAATAAAGGGCAGCCCTTGCCTGGGGTTGGCTAAAACCACTTCTTGGGCTTCTTTCTCCCTAGGTGGTCCTAGAGCCTCTCCCTGGTGGAGTTCAAGCCAAGCTGGCTCAGGGAGCTGGGAGCTCAGGGTTGGTGCCTCATTAGCATGTTCATCAGCAGCAATCAGGGACCTGCTGAGATAGAAAGCCCTCTTAGGGCTTCCCTGCCTCTCAGTAGGTTAGGGAAGCGGGTGGAGGGGCTGGTCAAGGCTGCCACTGGGAAGAGTTGCAACCTAACAGAGAGGAAATGGCAAGGGAGAACGATCCCCCTGGAAAAAAGAACTTGGGTAGAGAAGAATGTTGGTGGCCCTGCCCCTGACCTTGCTTGAGACTGAAGACCTTTCACTGTGTGTGGCCAGTGTGGCTCCCAAGCAGGCTTTCAGGTGGTAGAATGATTCTCATTTTGTTGTTTCTTATAGTCTGTGTGAGTAAAAATTTAGCAAGCCCTTCCCACCCCATGACATTCCAGGTGCCATGACTTAGCATGAAGCCAAGGAAAAGTGGGTGGGTTGTGCATTATATGGAGACTAACGCTAAGAAGTGGACTTGGCAGCTGCGGTTATGATGTCCCAGACACACTCACCAGGGCTCTTCCTGCTGCCAGGGTGGGCCACCATCCTCAGCCTCTCTCCTGTGTCCACTCCACTGCTCCTGCTCATCTCTTCCTAAACTCTGCCCTGCTTTAGAGCCGTCCAGTGACCTTCAGTGCTATTTCCTCAACTAAAGTATTCCTAGTGGAGGAAGTGGGTCCAGTCCTTGTCTGTTCCTGCGTAAAGTGATTACTCCAGGCACAGCAGTTTAAAACAGCCCATACTGATGTGTTTCATATGGTTGATGAGAGGCAGGGGTCAGGGAGCAGTGCTTGGGGTGATTCTGACCCAAGTCCTGTCCCGAGGCTGCAAAGGCTGTAGTGGCTGCAATCTTGCATTCTGTTTTTCTGTCTGTGTGTGTGTGTGTGTGTGTGTGTAGCTGGATCAGCCTGCCCTGGGAGTGGGGCTGCTGCGACGTGTGCTGGGGATCAAACTGAACCGCAGTCCCTGTGCTTTGCCTAAGCTTGCCTTAAGGTAGGGGCTTTAGACTGCTGAGTAATCTTGCTGGGCCTGTGCACTTTTTTAAAAAAATGTATTTAGTACAGAGTCTAGGAGTCTTACCACACAGATCGGACTCATCACTATGAACCTCTTGTTTTCAGCCTCCCAAGAGCTGGGATTATAGGCGCATGCCACCATGCCAAGTCTCGGTTGCCATCTCAGTGCGCCTCCGAGGGGCAGCTGGCATAGCATGCTGCTGATTGAACCCTGGTTCCTGTGTCTGCCTAAGCAGGTGCTTTAATCTGCTGAGCTATCTGGCCGCCCCCATACAGTTTCACATTCTTTATGAAGCCTAGAGGTTCTGCCTGCAAGATAGTGCTAGCTCTGATCTTCTGTGTAGCCTCCCCTTAGGGTAACTTAAGGACCTTTCCGAGATGGCACCTGGCTCTTCCAAATGACATCCAAAAGAGAAGACAAGGCAGAAGTTGCAGTGCTTTTATGATCCAGCCTTTGCACTTATATGCTGTCACTTCTAACATCTGTTGGCCGCACAGACCAGTCCTGATACATAATGAGAGGGGAGTCCCCAAGGGCATGAGACCCAAGAGGAACCATCCTTGAGCCTAGCTGCCTGACATATGGGGAACCACAGCCTGGACTCGAGGCTCATTCCAGACAGTGTCCCCCCAGGACTCCCATGGGTGCTGCAAAGCCACATCTCCTAGCAGTTGTGTCCATAGTACCTTTTCCAAAAGGGGGATCAAAAGCCATGGACTAAGGAACAAGCCTTGAAGACCTTGGCCCAGAGAAAGTTTAAGTTTCTTACTATCATGGGTTTTGTGTCCTTGTATGATTTGACAGAAAATTCCCAATCAAACTTTACTTTTTTTTTTTTTTTTGAGAAAGGATCACCTTGTGTTGCCCAGGCTAGTCTCCAGCTGGTAAGCTCAAGTAATCCTCTTGCCTCAGCTTCCCCAGTAATGTGACTATAGGCACTCAACTACACCTGATTCTCACTTCACGTTCTGAAATCTGTGGCTGTGAATGGTTAGGCTGTGTATTCTGCCTTGTGCCTCCTCCACCTGTTGAGCTCCTATGTGTTCCTCAAGAACCAGGGAAAAAGCCATCATCTCCAGAAAATCTTACCCTCATCTCCCGCAAAAACAGAATTAACTATGTCTTCCTTTACTCCTCTAGTTTTTCACATGGTGACATCTTTTGATCCCATCTTGCCCTGTGTCCCAGCTCACTCTGGTATTCCCTCCCCTTCCATCATTTACCCCGAGCTTGCCTGTTGCCCATGTCCAGAGCCATGTGCACCACTGCAGCTCCAGAAACACCTGTTGAAGGGAGCGTTGGTTTTCTTCTCCCTGCTCTCCTGGGCCTTGCTTCTGGGGATGGTTCTGAGGAGGTAGCTGCCTCTGTACCTGAGGAGGGGACCCCCATCCTTCAGCCACAGTGCAGGGTCCAGGCTGGGCACATGAGTGGCCTGGAGCCAACCTGATGTCTCTGGTAGTCAGGCCGGTGACCACTGTTTCCCAGGCAGTACCACAGGCTCATGCAGCCCTCAGCCACAGACTTAGATTCAAGGAGAATTTTATTCCTGAGCCCCTGGTCCCCTTCCACACCCTAAAAGGCAATCCCAGAAGTCTCTAATCAATAAGAAGGACTGATTTATACATTTGACTTGAAGACAGCCTGGTAGAATGTGGGTGGGAGCCTGACTGGATGACTGCAATCTGGGATGGCCTGGGTGCTGGCACTCCTCTTCCTGGCGCCAACAGCCCAGGTGGTTAGTTTCTGGAACCCACCCACTTCTTTTGTGTGTGTGTGTGTGTGTGTGTGTGTGTGAAATGTATTTAGTACAGAGTCTACAGGGTCTCACTACATAGACTGGACTCATAGTGATACTCCTATTTTCAGCCTCCCAAATGCTGGGATTACAGGCACACACCACCATACTCAGTTTCAGTCACCATCTCAGCGCACCCTGTGGGCAGGGCTGGCATGAAACGCCTGGGATGGAATCCTGGCCTCTGCACTCTCCCTAAGCAGGCGCTTTAGTACATTGAGCTATTTGGCCAGCCCAACCCACCCACTTCAACTCTGGCCCAAACTCTTGACCTGTTAGAGCTGAGTCCTGACCAGCCCACCCACCTGGCCAGAGGCTCTGGGGTCTTTACCACCCATGGGTCTTCCTAGTAGTTTTCCAGCTCCTTTCCTTCCACAGTGGCGTGGGCCTGGCACGAGCACATTTTGAGAAGCAGCCCCCTTCCAACCTCAGGAAATCCAACTTCTTCCACTTCGTGCTGGCAATGTATGACCGGCAGGGGCAGCCAGTGGAGGTTGAGCGCACGGCATTCATTGACTTCGTGGAAAAGGACCGAGTGAGAGGCTCGTGGGCTTGCTTGGGACTGGTGCTGGGAGAGGTGGGAGGGCTTTAGGAACACTTGCTTATGTGCATGCACACCCACATGCGCTCATACACACAGGCTTGTACACACACACACACACACGCCCAGTAGGGCACAGGAGTGAGTGGATGGGTTGTGGATGAGAAGATGGGTATGTGAAAGGCTGAAGGGAGTGAAAGGCTGGAGAGTCCCAAGCACCTGAGTAACCTCCTATCTTGTACCTGCAGGAACCTGGGGCAGAAAAGACAAACAATGGAATCCATTACCGCCTCAGGCTGGTCTATAACAATGGTAAGCCAAAGCCACGCCCCCCTGGGCTTGACCCTAAAGTCTGGATGCTGTGCACAGTGCTACACCTAATGCTCCTCACTGGTGCTTGGGAGGGATGTCAAGAGGAGTCCCAGGCCCTGCCTGACGGGAAGTGCTGTCCACCTTCCCACCTTAGGGCTTCGGACAGAACAGGACCTCTATGTACGCCTCATCGACTCCATGTCTAAGCAGGTGAGCCAGCCCAGGGGATGTACAGGCCTGTCTTGCCTTCTTCCTAAACCCATCTCTCCTTAGTCCCATTGAACAGCCTAGTCTCTGCTCCCTCAACCGTACAATCACCCACAACAGGCAGATTGGGCTCCTGCCTTTCACTCTTGAAAAGTCAGTACTGAGTGTGGTTGCTGATACCCATAATCCCAGCACTCAGGAAGCTGAGGCAAGAGGATCACTGTGAGTTTGAGACCAACTTGGGCTACATAGCAAGGTCAAGGCCAGTCTGAACTGTATGATGAAGCCCTGTGTCAACAAGACCAAAAAATGAAATAAAGAAGAAAAGTCAGTATTTGTACAGGCCATGGTTTAGGTCAGATTGCTCAGCCTGAGGTGGGAATCCAAGTGTGTGTAGTCAGCAGGGAAATCAGAGGAGGCTCCCAAGAGACAGCAATGGGACAGAAAGATGTCCAGCATGCAGGTGGTCTCAGCAGACTGTAGCCTCTGGCCAATCTATAGCGTGCTGGAGAAGGAATGGCATGCAGTCCCCAGCCTGCCTGGAGTGAGGAGGCCAAGATTCTGCACCTTGTACGGGTCAGTGGCCCTCACAGCCCACACTAATGAGGCAGGGTCAGTAAAGGGATCCAGGTGCAGCCCTGGAGCTTCCACTGCACCACTGGGCACCTTGCTGCTGTAACAGTCAGCGGAAGGAAGCTCAGGCCAGCATAAGACCCTGGGGTAACTGAAACCTGGATAGGCTCTGGTTGATTCTGCAGGGCAGGGCCCAAGTCTAAGGGCTGTGATTGCTGGCTGGGGGGACTTGACCAGAGAGCAAGGTGGATACTTTTCCTCACATAGGTTGGGGCATCTATCAGCCTCCACCTCATCCCAGACAGAGAAAGAAATGGCTGCACCCAGAAAGCTGGTCACCATGGTGGGGGAAGCAAGCTAGACAGTGATTATGTGAGGGAATGTGTGAAGAAGGGATAAAGAACTCTAGAGAGAAAGGGATCCCACAGATGCAGGAGAAGTGGGAGGCCCAGAGAGTTATAGACTTACTGGGAAACCGGATTTATAATTTAGGGAGCACTCTCCTTACTCAGGGAGGTGTGGGGCTAGGAGACTGAGGAGGTGCTAGGGATATGGGAAGGGGCAGCTGCACTACCCTTGGGTTTGCTCACGTAGCAGGAATGGCTGAGATGACAGTACTTAGGAGCAAGGGCAGGAGACCACTAGGAGCATGGGAACAGCCTGCACAGGGAGGATGGGGGAGGGGAGGAGCACCCTCAGGGTACCTCAGGGTGTGTGGATAGCCTATCTGCCCCCTACCCTCTGACCTTCCTGCCTGACCTTCCTCTTAGTTTTCTGGGGACCCCACCCCCAACTGCCAAGCAGAACTAGCTTGAGAAAGCACTGTCTGCAGACAACTGAGATCTTCAGACCTTGCCCCTCTGCCCCACAATGGCCCTGGTTGGGGGGCAGTGTTCTCCAAGGTCCTGCTTTGCAACCTGGGCTTCCCCAAAGCAAGGCAGAGGACATGATCTTCTCTGGGGACAGGACCTTCTCAACATGGGCCAGGGAGATGCCAGTGTAGACTCACAGGCCCACCTCTGCATCCACCTGAACTTGAGAGGAGCTTCCTTCCTCTCCAGCCTGCACACTTCCCCTTCCCCAGGCCATCATCTACGAAGGGCAGGACAAGAACCCTGAAATGTGCCGAGTGCTGCTCACCCACGAGATTATGTGCAGGTGAGATGGGCTGCGTCACCTGCACTTTGCTCCTTTGCCAAGATGTTGCCAGGACTTCCTGTCAAGCCTTGCCTGCCCCCCCGCCCCCCTTCACAGTACCCCTGATCCCAGGGGAAGCTAAGGGAGGGGAGGGTGAGGCCCTTGGGCACAGTGCTGGCTGAGGAGAGGGTCCTTGAGGCCCCATTAGCCAGGCCTGTTTATGTGGCTTAGCTGTGTGTTTTTGTTTGAGAGGCCTCCTGCTGCTGGAAGGGTAGCTAATAAAGCTCTGGGGAAGGGCTCCCTGGGGAGGTGGGGGCAGGGTCTGGCTGGGCAGCCCCAGGCCTCAGAGGTTAGCTCTTCTGTGTGAACCTCAGGGCGCAGACCCAGTCTTCTGTTCCTTGTTAGGAGTCTGCCTTTGTAGGGAGACAGGGCTCTCCTATACCAGCTCCTGTGCATGGCAAAGAGCATAGTGCTCCAAGCTATGATATTGGAATGGTGGCCACTTCTGGGAAAAGAAGTGAGGCACAGGGGCCTTTGGGATGCAGGTCTGGGTGCAGACCATTTCTTGGTCTGGGTGCTAGTTTTGAGGGTAGCTCATTTTTGCGCTTCATGGTCCCAATTTGAGCTTTTTAAATAGGCAGTGCTTCTACAAAGTGCACAGAGACCCTGTAAGTGGCTGGCTGTCTGCCCTGTCTGGGGTCCTCCAGAAGCAATGGACTTTGGGGACAAGGGTTTCCTGCGCAGCCTTACCCCTAAAACTGGGCTGCCAGGATGATTGTTGGGACTCTCACCACCCTTCCCGCCCCACAGCCCCTTGGGAGTGAGTCGCTGAACCCAAGGATCCCACACTAAGAGCTAGGACATTTGTACCCCACCAGGGGCAGCCCTTTCCCTCTCGCTGTTTCTTCCTCCTCCTCCCCGCTTATCTTTCCTTCAGCCGGTGCTGTGACAGGAAGAGCTGTGGCAACCGGAATGAGACACCTTCAGATCCCGTCATTATTGACAGGTACAGGCTCATGGAGGGGCCTGGAGAGGCCAGGCCAGGGAGGGGTTCTGTGTTCACCCTGGGACCAAGTGGGACTGAGGGAAGATCACAGCAGCCTGGAGAGAAGTTGCCTGGCACTAAGGAGGCACCAGCCAGGGCCCCTGAGCCAAGCCCTTGGTGGCAAGCTTACTGGAAGTGCTACTCTGAAGGCCACTTCCTCCTGGAAGGCCAGGGGGCTGCAGGAGGTGAGGTCAAGAGCAGGGACAGAAAGCGGGGAGGTGGACCAGTACCAGGGGTGCACTGTGTCCAGGGTCACCAGCTGTCAGCAGGAGCCTGGTCCTGGTACCTCCCTATACTTTGACTTCTCTCAATGTCTGTTGCGGTCACTGGAGAAACAGGGAATGCTTGTCAGGTTTCAGTCCTGGCAAGTACTATCAAGGTGACACATGTGAAAATGGACTAGTTCATCATTTCCTTTTTAAAATTATTTTTATAGGAGATGCATAAAGTATAAAACTCAAAAGCTAGAAAAGTGTAAATATGGAAAGTCAGCCTGACTTCCTGGTGGCTAGCGCACTGTACACAGTCATTTACACCTTACTTTTTGCAATAGTGTATCTTAAATATCATTCCATATGGGAGCAAAAGCCACACCTTATTCTCCTTTTAGCAGATAGAGAAAACATTTACGAAATGTAAAGTTGCAAGATGTTTGAAAGGCTTTATAGGAAATGTCTTCTGCTCTGTTTCCTGCCTGTCCTTTCCCCATCAAATAATAAACCATTGCTACAATTTTTTTGTGTATCCTCCCTGAAATAGTCCTTGCGAGTACAAGAAAATACTGGTCTGCAGTGTGTTCTTTCTGCTCCTTTCCCCTTAGTTTTATAAAGTTCATGACATACTAAATACATTTTCAGCCCCTTTTTCTCTGAAAAACCTATCTGGGCTTGTATCCCAACAGAAATCTTCTTATTCTTTTTTTTTAATGGCCAGCTCAGCCTGCCCTGGGGGTGGGGCTGGCGCAGCATGTGGCACCAGGGATCGAACCACAGTCCCTGCAGTTGCCTAAGCTTTCCTAAACAAGCGCTTTAGACTGCTGAACCATCTTACTGGCCCAATATCTTTATTCCTTTTTTGCTACTGCAAAAGATTCTGTTGTATGGATGCATCATAATTTCTTTAAATGGTCAGTTATTACTGCACATTCAGGCTGTTTTCAAGAATTAAAAAGTGCTGCACTGAATTATTTGGTCTATATATCATTTCACACATCTTTAAATTTATATGAAGGATATTATTAAAAGGATACTTGCTGGATCAAAGGATATATCAACTTGTAATTTTGATAGTTATAGCCAGTTTGCCCTCTGTTGAGGTCAAACCAATTGCATTCATACCAGCAATTTTTAGAATGCATGTTCCCCATACTCTGACCGATTAAGTATTTTGGGGTTTTGTTAAGTAATTTTTGGGCATCTTTTTCCATGCTAAGGTCTCTTATATGATGTAGATTAAGCAATGAGCAAAATTGACATAAAGCCTTGTATTCTTGGGCTTACAGTCTGGTAAGGGGAGACAGACATACACTAACTAAATGAACAAAACCTATGCCACGTTAGATGGTAGTAGCACAAAGGAGAAAAATGAAGCTATCACGAAGATCAAGGAGTGCCTAGGAAAAGGAAATTGTAGTGTTAGGGGATTTAAGGCTTTGCTGAGGAGACATTTGAGCCAAGACATGAAGGATGCAAAAGAGCAAGTCATTTATGTATCTACTGGGCGAATGCCTTCTTCATGAGTGTATCTGGTGTGCTCAAGGGTCAGCAAACCAACCCAGTTGGCTGGGGTCCAGGGGACCGATAGAGAAGCCACCAGAAGTATTCCGTAAGGCAGGAGGAAGGCTAGGCCATACAGGACCACAGAGGCTGCATGTGGGCTGGGCAAGGGGGCGCTATGAACATTTTCACTTTTTATTTTCCTTTTTTTTTTTTTTTTTTTGGTACCAGGGATCAAACTCATAAGCTACACTTGCTGGGCAGGCGCTTATACCCCTGAGCTATCTCCCTGGCCCCCTCACTTTTTTTTTTGGCCAGCTCAGCCTGCCCTGAGGGTGGGGCTAGCATAGCATGTGATTCCAGGGATCAAACCAAGGTTCCCTACTCCTGCCTAAGCTTGCCTGAGCAGATGCTTTAGACCACTGAGCTATCTCCCCAGCCCCTTCACTTTTATGTTGAAGAATGTAAAAGCCATAGAGTGTTTTGAGAATGATAAGATCCGAAACATTTTAGCAAGACCATGCTGGCTGAGGTATTGCTGATGACCTGTACAAGGCAGGGAAGTGAATTATGAGGTCTAGGAAGCCATTGGAGTAATCCAAGGAAGAGATAGTGGAGGCTGAGACTAGGGGTGCTATGGAGAGGGTTGGATTTTGGGAGTTAGAGTGCTCATAGTCAAAAACATTACCCAGAGTTTCAGATCTGATTATCTGAGAAGCTTTGAAGTTTACTGAGATGTGGGGCAGAGCAAGTGTGCAGGGAGGAGTTTGATTTGTATTGTGTTATGTTTAAGATGCGTACTAAGCATGCAGGGAGCTGAAGTCATGAGTATGGTTCCCAAAAGAAAGATCCAAGTGCCCAGGATAAATTTGACTGAATGAAATCATTGAGGGACTGAACATTGACAGGAACCAGAAGGAGTCTAAGGGCTGGCTCTTGGAGTACCCAGAGGTTATGGAAATATGAGGTAGGCAATGGAGAATGAGAAGAAGCTGTCAGTGCCGCTAAGAGGGAAACCAGGGCAGTGAGTTAGATATGTGTTCTTTCAACTTTGCCTCTGGTGAATCTTCTAAGTACTCTGGGTTTTTGTTACATTGGGAAAGAATTTTACCATGCCATGATTATTTTATCTTATTCTTTAGATTCTGCAGATCAGTGAATCCATTTTCACACATGCTAGACAAACATTCTACCACAGAGCTATCCCTCTAAACCCAAGATTATTTTTAAACTGGTTATCTCATAGTTTCTTCTAATACTTTTATGGTTTTGTTATTTAGGTTTAGTACTTAGCCCATTTGAAAAAGTTGTGTGTGTGTGTGTGTGTGTGTGTGTTTTGTATGTTAGGGAAGGGTCTACAGGTTGTTCAGGGTCTCACAACTAGATTGGACTCGTAGTGATCTGCTATTTATAGCCTCTTAAGAGCTGGGATTACAGGCCCAAGACACCACGCTCAGTCTCAATTGCCCCAGTGTCAATTGCCATCTCATCGCCCACCGGGGTGGGGCTGGCATGGCAGGATCAGGGATAGAACCCCTGGCCCCTGCACCTGCTTGCAGGTGCTTTAATCCACTGAGCTATTTGGCTGGCCCTATTTGAAAAAAATTTGAGTTTTTATGTTGCCCTATATGATACAAAAGAAAATATAACAAATAGAAATTATGACTATACCAAAATAAAACAAATAATCAACATATATACCTATGAACCTACCAACAAGCTTAAATTAGAACATTAAAAATTCTCTTGAAGTCAGAACTTTAAAAACATTGCTGAGCCAATATTTTGGCCCTAGCCCTTCAAGGTCAGTGAGGACTCAAGCATAAGAGAACCTGTGCTGTAACATCCTATAACTCAGTTGTTTCCCAAATTTTCTGTTCAAGGAGATTAAGGGACCTCAGAGGAAAGGAATAAACCAAGTATAGTGTGCCTAAGGAGAGTCACCTAGAGAGAGGTCATTCTCTCAGGCTTTCACAGAGAGCAAACTGCTCAAGCAATGGCCGTGACTCATCCAGATGGCTAACACTGACAACAGTTCTACAAAGCACTGTACATGGTTCCAAAGTTAATCCTGAGGGGATTTAACCCTGGAAGATACAAAAGATGAATGTTCTGTTATACAGGTCTGACCTTAACTTGCCCTTGATCACCCAGCAGAAAAGCTTAATTACAAGGCATAGAACGCAGAGCTATATTAGTATGATGAGCTGTAAGAGGCTTATACCAACAGCCTCCAACATTGCCAGTTTCACCAGTAACCAACTACAATTATGGAATGTTGGACTATGTATACAACTACTCCCTCTTTGTACAAAGAGAAGAAATTTTTTTTCTTTTTTTCCTCCTGTACTAATGTGGATTAGAAAATTTATCATGTCTACACCCTGTGCTCTGTATAACTACTATGAGGACAACAATATTCAATGTATCAATTATTATGAATGCACTAATAATGTGTTTTGAAACTATCACATTATTATTTGTTATTAAAATTTAAAAAAATTTAAAATTTTTAAACATGACAAATTTGAGATATTTCTAAGAAATTGGATGCACCTGGAAAATATATCAGACACACAAACTTAAATGCCATCTAATATCTCTCATTTGAGGGAGGCAAAGTACAAATAAAGAATAATAAAGGATGGACAGAAGTAGATAAGAAAAGATCTGTTCTAATAGGGAAAAGAACCCAGGGAATGAGAGGCTGAGGAGGTAGGGAGAGGAAATAAAATCAACAAGGATATGCTTTGTACAGGAAACTAATAACCTCAATGAATATAAATATTGTACATCATCACATGAGCTAAGATTGATGACATACACAAGAACGAAAATTGGGAATGGGAACTAGAGGGGGGAGAGAAGGAGAAAGGGGTTAAAAAAATAAGCTGTAGTATATACATACAGCTATTTCCCAAGATGATTGTGAACTACATGTAAAGCACATACTAATAAGATAACTTTTATTTATTTATTTATTTATTTATTTATTTATTTGCTTGTTGTGTTTGTTTCTTTTTATTTATTCATTTTGTGGCTGGCTCAGCCTGCCCTGGTGGTGGCGCTGGCACAGCATGTGTTGCCAGGGATCGAACTGCAGTCCCCGCAGTTGCCTGAGCCCTCCTAAGCAGGCGTCCTAGACCACTGAACCATCTCGCCGGCCCCATGATAACTTTTAACAAGAGATAAGACCAGTGTATGCACACAATGTTCATGACATTTGTCTCCAAATCTGCATTATAAACTTTATATAAAAATAAAAATAAATAAAAACACTGCTGAAGCCAATATCCTCCAATTTCGTACTACCACCCACCATTTTCCTAAAGATAAATAGAATTATTATCTTTAGCACCACTTTGCCTTTTAAAAAATAAATTATCCAGATTATATGATTTCTAAGCAATGCATTCTGTGGTTGTGGTTGTGTTTAACTTTCTAAAAATGAGTATCAGGCTGGTGAGATGGCTCAGCGGTCTGAAGTGCATGCATCGGAAAGTTTAGGCCACTGCAGGGACTGCGGCTTGATCCCAGGCACCACATGCTCTCCACCCCCCAGGGAAGGCTGAGCCGGCCATAACACAAACAAATACATGAGGTTTAAGAAAATAAAATAAACTTTAAAAAAAATAAAAATAAAAATGGGTATCATCAGCGATCTAAAGCTCAAGCTTAGGCAACTGCAGGGACCACGGTTCAATCCCCGGCACCACATGCTGTGCCAGCCCCACCCCCAGGGCAGGCTGAGCCGGCCATAGATAGATAGATAGATAGATAGATAGATAGATAGATAGATAGATAGAAAGAATAAAATAAAAATGAGTGTCATGTTATAGGAGTTTCCTGCAGTATTTTTTATTTTTTTAAATTGTATTTTAAAGAGTAAAGATAGCAGAAACAAAGAGAAAAACAGTAACAAGCAAGAGTACATATAGTACAGAATTTCAAAACAAGAACAAAAATTTAACAATGGTTGTATTACATATTTTCATCATCAAATCTGTTTAGATGAATAGATATAGGTATGTAAGATTGGTCAAATAATTAAACATTAACACTTTTAATTAAAAATGTTAATTTTTTAACTCTTCCAAATGCTTTTTGTATTTAAGTCACTCTTCTAAAAAAAATTCATAGGGTTGAGGATGCAGAAAGACGCAAGGTCCTGAGTTTGATTCCTGGTACTGCCCAAAATTAATTAATTAATTTATCTTCTTTTGAGTTC
>PVKN010006205.1:0-29049 GCA_004027915.1 Capromys pilorides
TCCTCCCCTCCCCCCCCTCCTCCTCCTCCTCCTCCTCCTCCTCCTTGCTGTTTAATTATAAAACTTTTAAGTTTTTACACCAATGTCTTTCATTTACACAAGGACCTGAACCTTTGCAAGGATCAGAATTTGGGTCTCAGAGTCAGGGTTTTGAGGAAAATATTTGCAAGTATAGTAGACAGAGAGTGTGTTAGAAAAATTACTGACTTATAGAGTTGATGGTGTGTACTGGCTGGTGAGACGGTGCTATGGGTAGATTTAGTATGTAGCAAAGATACCAAGTTTATGCTCTACTTAAGAGATTGAGAGGGCTGACCAAATAGCTCAGCTGACTAAAGCACAGAATGCAGCAACCAAGGTTTGACGCATGGCTTGCTGTGCCAGCCCTATCCCCTGGGGTGCTCTGAGACTGGGTGTGGTGGTGCTGAAAACAGGAGAATTACTACAAGTCTGAGCTGCATGGTGAGACTCTGTAGACTCTGTACGAGAGAGAGAGAGAGGGAGAGAGAGATTGAGATATAAAACAATAACCTATCAAATATTCAAACATTCTTAAGCTAGCCTAAGAAATAGTATTCAAAATCAAAATCTTCCTGTAAAGTAGGACTAGCTTCCTAAATTTAGCGTTTTCATTTCCATTGCCACATCTGACTTAATTGGCTGAAGGTTATTTTATAGATACTTGTGTATTTCTACATTTGGCCTTTGACTTGTAGAGGTAGAGGGTCGCTGGGTGCAGTTTGTCCTTCTCCCTGTGACTAAAGGGAAGAATGCATCACTCTTTGCTGCTAGAGTCCTTTGTTATCTAGATCTTTGCCTGCCTATTGCTTTGTCTCATTGTTGCCTTTTACTGAAATTCACCCAAGTTATCTAAGCTATGAAGAGAACTGTTCTTAGAATCTAGGCTGGATAAAATGTTATTTTCTTTTCAGTAGAAGTTATGGTGTGGCAACAGGGTAAGAACCCAGGTACACAGGCTTTAAATTCCAGCTCTGCCCCTTGTGTGTGACCTTGAGCAAATTGCTAAATCTTTTGTCTTGGCTTCCTCTTCTCTAAAATAAGAGTATCTACTTCAAAGGTAATTTGTGAGAATCAGATGAGTTAATCCCTATAAAACTAGTGGAATAGTGCCTGCAACTTGGCAAGCACATAGTAAGTGTTAGCAGCTGTTATTAGTATCTTTGCTGTCTTAGTGGGCTTGCTGTAGACTGTAGTATGTTATCCCTCATTGTAACAACAACCTATGTCAATATCGATGTCTTTCAATGTGGATGAAAAAATAGGAAGAATACCAGCTATACTATGAGGATGACCCAGAAGGTGCTGGTCTTCTTAGGTCTGAAGCTGTGTTTACTGTATTGGATTTTGCTGCTTTCTTGTGTGATAGGCCAGCGATGGTGAACATTTTAGAGCTTTCAATGATAC
Source organism: Capromys pilorides (assembly GCA_004027915.1). Taxonomy (NCBI): domain Eukaryota; kingdom Metazoa; phylum Chordata; class Mammalia; order Rodentia; family Capromyidae; genus Capromys; species Capromys pilorides. The sequence goes on from PVKN010006205.1 coordinate 1,426, forward strand.
AAACAGCCTAATGTGGCACGCATACCATATGGTTCGCCACCACTGTGATAGGACCAAGGAAGCAGCCGTGTACTCTCGACCTAGAGCTTAGGTGCAGCCAAAGTGAATCATAAAAGAGCAAATAAGGTCACAGTCTTACTAATTCAGCAGACAAGGTGAAGGTCTTACTGATCCAGCTGGTAAAGGTACAAGACAAGCTGCATTTCAATTCCATTTATTACTTACATAGAGAACAAAAGGAAGAGAAGCCAAAGGTGCTGACCAGCTCCCATGGTCTATGTCTTTCATACCAAGAAGTACGTTGTAGAAACAGAAGGGGCTAGGACTGCTGCCGAAACATTTGATCATCTATAACTCTGTTCTGTGGGAACAGGCAGAAAACCCCATCCTTATAAGAATTCAGAAGTGAGAAGACATTATCTTTGACTGCTCTAAGACAGAGAGGTGATGGATGAGAGACAGTTTTGATTTCGTGATCAAGTATTGGTGTTTCCTTCCTCTCTCTCTCTCTCTCTCTCTCTCTCTCTCTCTCTCGTACTTTTACACATACATGTTTTGTCACCTTGCCATTACTTAGGAATACAATAAATCTGTTTCTTTGTATGTAAAACCTAGAGCCAGCTGTTTTATTTAGTTGGTTGCCTTGAAATTAGATACTGTAATAACCTGTCCATGGGTGTAACACCTAATAATTGATTAGTCGAAACTCCAGGAGTCCCAACTAATTTCTGGCAACCTGACAGGTCCCCCATCGCCCACCTGGCCCTAGAATGTTGGAATAAGGGTTGGTAACACAAAGAATCCAAGAACCAATTGTCCAAAGGACATTTTTACCCCCTCTTAGTCATCCGTCACTAGGATTAAATGGTAAACATTGTGCTAGGCTTTCAAAGTGCCCCACTGCTGACAAGTGTAGGTTCAGAGAGTGGCTTTAAGACCATCTTGAGCAGACACAGCCTGGGTTATGACCTCCCCAGTCTACGCTTCTTTGAACAAGATTTTTTTTAATAAGCAGATGTAATCAGACATAGGTAGCTTAATGAGATGAGGAATGGGAAAGAAAGTGTCCTAGCTTGTGCTAGTAATTCTTGATATATAGTGGCTGTCTCCAAGGAACCCAGAGCACAGCTCAGACATCTTATTAATCCTCCCCAAGCCCGCATGAGGTAGGCAGGTGGCAGGCATTCCCCTTGCTCTTGGGATAAGAGAGAATGAGGCCCTTATGTGACTGTCCCAAGGTCATAAAGGGTGGCAAAGCCCATCGTATAATTTATTGCTTTTAATGCTTGAGTTTGTGGTTTCCTCCCCTGTCTACCCTCCTTCCCCTGCTATTAACAGACTACACAGGAATATTTTAATCATTTTCATCGAGTGTCCCTTCCTGAAGCACTCTTGGCTCTTTCCCTGGGTTTGGAAACATATCAAGGCAATTATAAAGAATCGGGACAGAATGAGATGAATCTGTAGCCAGCTGATGTAGCTAGTAAGCCCTTCAGGATCCCCAAGGCATGAGGTCCTTTCCTGGGGACTTTTGCCCATTCTGGCTTCAGCACTGTTATTTTACTTTTATGTATTCATTGTTGGGTTTCTTGCTTAATTATATGGTCTTGGGTATGTGAACTGTGGATAGCCTGTCACACTCGAACCTCCTTTTACTGTAACTCCTTTGAGGCTATGCCATTTTCATTCTGTTGAGCTTAGAACTATTGGGCTTTGGTTGGGGTGCTTCTTCCTCGATCAGTGCATCCTGATCTCCCTCTCCCATCCAGCCTTGAAATCCTCACTTTTTGAGTACATGGACTTGTGCCATCTCACTCATGTGAGGGAGGTGTCATCTGATTTTTTTTTATAGGGTAGCAAGCTGAATCTGTGGGACATAAAGTAACTGCCTAGATAGTAGAACCCTTTTCAGGATACGATGCTACTGATGACAGTGTCTTGCTCCATTGTATTTTTCCCCACTTTTCCTTTATTTGCATACTTCTTTAATACAGCGTTATCTGATGATAATTCCCATACCATATAATTCACCTGTATGAAGTGTATAATTTAGTGTTTTTTAGTGTATTCATAGAAGTCTACATTCATCACCACAGTCTATTTCAAGACATTTTAATACCTCAAAAAATAAATGTTGGGCTGGCGAGATGGTTCAGTGGTCTAAAGCGCTGCTTAGGAAAGCGCAGGCAACTGCAGGAACTGCGGTTTGATCCCCGGCACCACATGCTCTGCCAGCCCTACCACCAGGGCAGGCTGAGCCAGCCATAAAATGAGTAAATAAAGAAACAAACAAACAAAACAAGCAAACAAATAAATAAATAAAATTAAAAAAAAAATAAATAAATGTCATACTTTTTAGCTGTCACTTCTCTATTTCCCCATCTGCTCTTTTACACCTCCCAGTCCTAAACAACAATCAGAGCTGGGAGATAGCCCAGTGGAATAATTGCCTGCGTGGCAAGCGCAGGGTCCTGAATTCAATCCCTGGTACTGCAAATAAGTAAACTAAACAACCATCAGTCTGATTTATGTGTCTTTGACTTTCATGTAAGGTGTGGAGTTTTATGACTTCTTTTACTCAGCTTGATGTTCCCAAGGTTTATCCAAGTTGTAGCATGTATTAGTGTTCTATCCTTTTTAAGGATAAATAATATTCCCTCTTGTGTTTATACCATGTTTTGTTTATCCATTCTTCCGTTGGTGGAAAATGGGATTATTTCTACCTTTGGGCTTTCATGAATAATGTTACTCTGAATATCATGTATAAGACTGTGCGTGTATATGCTTTTATTTATATTGGGCATAAACCTAGGAGTGAAATGGCTCTGGATCACAAGGTAACTCTATGTTTCATCATGTGAGGAACTTGCAGACTGTTTTCCAAAACGGCTACCATTCTGCATTTTCACCAGACAATATGTAAGTGTTCTAATTTCTCTATATCCTGTATGACACTTATTAGCTATCTTTTATGTTATAAGCACCTGAGTGGGTATGAAATACTGATTTGTATTTTCTTAAAGGTTTGTTTGTTTATTATGGAACTGGGGATCGAACTCAGGACCTTGCACTTGCCAGGCAGGCACTTGTGCCCCGGAGCTATCTTCTCAGCCCTTCTTGAAGGTTTATGATGTTGAGCAGCTTTTCACACTTGCTGGCATCTACATACTTGTGTGGGGGGTATTTCTGTTCATATCCCTTTATTTTGAGACAGGAATGAACTATGTAGTTCAGGTTGGCCTCGAATTCACTGTGTAGCCTATGGTGGCCTTAAACTTTCAGCAGTCTTCCTGGCTGAGTGCTGGTTTTACACATTTTTTAGTTTGATAATTGTTTTGTTGCTCTTTCTGTATTTAGATATTAGTCTTTTACTAATATGTAAAGATGTAAGATTTGCACTTATTTATTTATGTATTTTTTTCTGTGGGTTATCTTTTTACTTTCTTGATGGTATCATTTATAGAATAGGTTTATAGGTTTTTAATTTTGATAGCATGCAATTTATCTTTTTTTTTTTTTTTGGTTGCTTATGCATTTGGTATTGTATCTACACCTTCATCTTTTATGTAACAGACACACAGAATTCTTTGTATCAGATCCTCAATAATATAAATGGGCTGGAAAGATTCAGTACTGTCTTTTGGATAGAGAAACAAGGTATAGAGGTTTCATGACTCTTCCAGGGCCACACAGAAGAGGTAGAGCCAGAGTCCTGCCCAGGCCGGCATGGCTCAAAGCCTCTGACAATGTAGCTTAGCTTGATTGGGGTTCCCTGATGGAGGCTGTGTACAGCGGCGGGCTCTGCTCTTAGGCTAGACATTAAAGGGCCTGCTCCCAGCACTATTGCTTGGCAAATGTTAGATTATTCCTTCTGTTTCAGTTTTTATGTTTTTCTAATTAAAGAGACTTCCTGGAGGATGGAGAAAAAGACTTCGAATCTTGCTTGGGAGATTAAATTACATCTCAAAGGCCTATGTCTCTCTGCATTTGGAAAACTACTCATGATTACAGCAAATTAGGCTTCAATTACATTCCATTAGTTCCTTATAAAGAAATTACGTGAATATCAGAAATCATTGTCTTTGTTTTTTTCTTTTATTTTTATTTCAATGAGAAAGAAATAGCAATGAGACAGTTACAAAACAGGTTAGTAGGACAGTTACAGTAATTAATACATTGCATATTGTTGTCATCATAGTAGTTATTCAAAGTACAACATGTAGACATGATATGTTGTCTAAACACTATTAGTACAAATCTCATTGAACTAAGAAAAAGCTGCATATCTTTCTTATTTTTTTTATTACTTTAAATAAGAAATAATGTGACAGTTTCAAAACACGTTAGTAGTACATTCCCAGTCATTGTCTTTATTTTGTTAAAAAAAAAAAACCTTAGGGTTAGCGAGATAGCTCAGAAGACTAAGTGCCTACTTAGGCAAGCACAGGGGCTCTGATTTTAGGTACCACATGCCACATTATGGGACACACTGAGCCAGTGACTGAGACCATTCCTGTAATCCCAGCACTGGGGAGTCTGAGCTAGGAGGATCATTATGAGTCCGAGCTGCATAGCGAGACTCTGTACCAAATACAGAAATTAAAAACAACCGTCTTGATTCACTTTAATAGTTGCAAGATGTGTATTTTCAGTTATACAATGGAAGAAGTTTTAGTTTAGTTTTTATTTTAAGTATTTTTGGGTCTGTTTTGTATATTGGATAATGGAAATGAAATGATGGTGCAACTTTGTGTTTCAGTGGTCAGCTGATCTCTGGAACAAGCTCAAGGTGTTAGAATATTGGGAGTGAACTGCTGTCATCATAATTCTAGTGGTATCCATTGTTGTTCCACCCTGAATGCTGTGCTATGTCTTTCTCGTGTATCTGTCTTTCTGAGTGCCTGCAGGCATCCTGTGCTTGCCTTGGGAAGCCAGTGTGTATGCATGGTGCCAAATGTATTACTGGCTTTTCAGCTCCTTTTTCTGTGTCTGGGATAGCTTCTGTCCCCAGTATAGTTGCTCTTGTTACTATGAAGCACCTACATTCAGGTTCTTTTGGATCTTAGGGCCCAGAAAAAGCTTTAATCTGCTGGGTCAGAGGACCGAAAGTTGTCTTGTTTTTTGTTTTTGTTTTTTCCTTTCCTTGCAGTACTGGGAATTGAACTCAGGACACTGCACTTGCCAGACAGTGTTTGTGTGTTTTTTTTTTTTTTTTAATTTTATTTATTTATTTGCTTGTTTCGTTTGTTTGTTTCTTTATTTTATGGCTGGCTCAGTCTGCCCTGGTGGTAGGGCTGGCGCAACATGTGGTGCCGGGGATTGAACTGCAGTCCCTGCAGTTGCCTGAGCTTTCCTAAGCAGGCGCTTTAGACCACTGAACCATCTCGCCGGCCCCAGTGTTTGGTTTTTGTAGGTAGAAGAAAAAATGGTTTTAAGAAAAAAATGGATGTAACTATCTTTTTTTATTTCTTCACATAAATTATAAATCTTGATCCTAGCTACCACACCTTTAAGAAAAAGTCTGGACTATTTGATGTGAAACTCTGTCCCCTAGTGACACCCTACCCTGGCCTATAGTGGGAATAGGACAAAAGGAAGGAAGTTTCCCTTTCAAATCCTCAGAAATTTTTTGGTGAGATAATATTACAGAGTGAAATGTCTCGTCCTCCTATTAGTTTAGTATTTGGCTGCTGTGTAACAGTAACCCACTTAGAGGCAGGCGGCCCTTTTGAAGTTATTTTAAACTCTCAGTTGAGTGTAGAGATAGTGTAACCTTGGGTAAAAGCACCACCAGCCCTGGTTTCAGTTTTGCCCTTCAGACATGTGGAAAGTGTACGAGTATATCTCAAGGATTTTGTATTGCAAGCTTAAAAGAACTAGTCTTGGTTTCAAAGCTTAGCTTGATGGATCATACTCAGGGGAGCATAGTTCGTTTTCTCTAGATGTGTAATCTTGCCTGACATAGTCTTTTGGTTTAAGAGTTCCCATGGGCCTTTGTCTATTAACGAATAGTATAACCATGACAGTTGACCTGGTTGGGTTGTGAGAAATTTGGAGAAAGTTTATTTTCATATTTCAACCTAAAATCAGCTGTTTCATACTTAGTACCAGAGATGAATAGGTGTATTCATTGACTGTTATCAGCAATTGGGCCTTGGCTGCTCCTTTTTTGGAAATGAAGGTAGGATGTTCAGTGCCTTGTCTAGAAGTCATAGGATCTGTCTGGGAGAAAGTTGGATTATTTTTGCTTGTAAAAATGGTGAAGGCTGCTGTTCTTTCTCCTCCATGTCTTGCTGAATCATCTCCCATGCTCTGTCTCAGCCTTTCCCACCCAGCTCCAGGATAGCTTCCAGAATAGCCATGCCAGAAAAGCGTCCCTTCAGGTATGCACTGTCTTGGTCAGGGTACCTGTGGGGTCTCTTAAGCCTGACAAGAATTCTTTTTTTCCTTTTTCAGAAAGCCTAGTCTCTGCTGAGACACTTGGAAGAAGAGACTTCTGTTCAGCTGTGTGTGTAAATTTTTGTTGAGAATAAGGGGCCTTATGTTCATAGAAAGATAAAATTATATCATCACTTTAAAAAAAGAACATTCCACTGTTCTACGATTTGCCATTACAGTACTGACTCCTGTTGCCACTATTTTCAATTTTTTAATAGTTATGTTTTTCATGAATTCTGAATGCTTTTAAACTTCTGTGAATTATGCTTATACTGCTGCTTCACATTTTTAGTTCATTTTCAAAATTTTTATGGAATGATGGTTTTGATTCTTACTCCTGTTCCTTTTCTTTTTGCTTATTCTTCCCATTCTATATTTCTTCCAATTTAGTTATATTACAATTATCATTTAGATCAGGATTTTTACTATTATGGCTGTCAGAATTCTGGGGGGTGGCTGGGGAGATAGCTCAATAGAATAATTGCTTGCCTGGCAAATGCAAGAGTCTGAGGTCAGTCCCCAGTTCTGTAAAAAAAAAAAAAAAGAATTCTGGGAGGGGCCCTGCAGGCTATATCCAGACTGTGGTCTACAGTTTTAATGTAGCCATTTGTTTCTTTCTGGAATAGTTGTATAGTTGTATGTTATTTATTCCTCTTTACTTCGTTTATTTTATGTAAAGTATAATTGTGTAATTGTTACCTGTAATTCCCTTGTTCAGAACTATAAACTCTTCTCATTACCAATAGACCCATTGGGTAATGAATGATTCTAGATTTTGTTTGCATCTGTTGTAGCCTCCATCTTCTGGTCCTATCTAGACAGATTACTCGGCAAGCTAGCTGCATAGCTTTTTTTGCAATACCAGGAATTGAACTCAGGACCTTGTGCTTGCCAGGCAGGCGCTTATTCTACTGAGATATCTCCCCGGCCATAGCTACATAGCTTTTATCCTGTGATTTCCCTTTATTTCTCATCTGTTGGAGTCTCTGCACCTAGATCCCATGAGGGCATCTTCTTTGCTTTATTCTCTCATTTTGTTGTTGCTGACAGCAACTTCTGAAATTGGACATGGGTGGTAAACTTTGAGACTTTCGAGTTTTGAAGGGGAGAACATTATTTATTCTCCCCTCTTCCTCTACTTCCTTTTTGAGGCAATTCTGAGTGAGGGCTGGCAGTATTGTGTTCTCTGTGTATTAGAAGTATTGTGGCTTCTGTGTGCCTAGGCCCCTATGGTTTCACTGCAGGGCCAAGGAGCAATAGCCTTTGCTCCTATGCCATTCTCAGTCAGTTTCTTTTTGTTCTGGGGATGTCTTTGATGACTTGGTAATCAACTGTTATAAGAACCCGGTCTTAAAGTTCATGCAGCAATTTGATTAAATTTTGACCTATTTGCTTTGATCCCTCACTTAACTAACCAAAAACTCGAGTGATTTACCAAAAACAAAGCAGGAGGCATGCCAGCAGGCCTGTTTCCAAGAGCCCACAGGCTGTTCTGCCAGCAGTCTTTTATTGAGCACCTGTGGGTTGCAAAGCTCTGGGTGATGTGAATACAGTAAAGTTGTACTTCTAGAAACAGGTGCCCATGTTAGGGGCAAGGAAAAAAGAAAACAACTCTGGATTGCATCATACAAATTGTTTGGGATGAAAAAGATGGAAAGCTGTGTAGGTGCGTTCAAGAAAGTTCCAGAGAAGGGGTGACATTTAAGCTGGTCTTTATGGACAGAGTATTCTAGGCAAAGGCATTAAAAAGTACAAATGATCATCACAACCTAGAGAAAGTGGAGAGGATTTTCTCTTGACTGAAATCCACTATACTTAAATGCCAGTAGTTTAAATAACTTAATCTTTGAGTATTCCACTGATGTAGGTGCTACCCCCCACCTTTTTTTTTTTTTTTTACTTGAACAAAAAACGAGACTTTAGAGATGGAGTCATCTGCCCAGGTGATATGCCTCTTAAGGCAGAAATGAGACTAAACACAACATTGCATAATTCTATCCCCAAATACCCCTTAGAATAAAATGAGGAATAAGAGAACAAGAGCTATAGCTTCATAGTGGTATCCTACCACATGAAAGGCCTAACTGGACATTTTTCCTTTAACTGACTTAAACAAGATGCTGAACATTCTAAAGGTGTTGTTATGGCATCACAAGACCAGAATTACAACACATATTTCCTGTTATATCTTTACATCTTAGTTGTAGCTTATCGTTTACATAAGGTAATGCAGATCTATCCCAGAAATTTTGCATATCTGTCATTTCAGACTGTCTTTCTATTTATTAATGGAGAATAAAAACAGTCTTAGTAGAGCCTTTGCCAAGTTGCAATCCAGGTGCCTGGGTTTATTTGATTTTAAATTCAGGACCAATCTGGGGAAATTATCAAGACCTTGTACAGAATTTTAAAAAGTAAAAAGGACTGGAGTTGTGGCTTGGTGTTAGTTCTGAGTTCAGTCACCACTATTGTCAAAAGGGGGGCGGAGAGGCAAAAACTTCTTCAATTTAAGTGTCAAGTTAGGTAAACTGTATTCATTCAAATATTTTAAGTAAATTCAGAAATGACTACATTGTAAATGTTCAAAGTTAACATACTTGAACATTATATATTGAAGTATCTTCAGATTATTTTTGAATGGTTAAGCAAATACAGGTCCTGCATGTAGTTAGTCTGAATGTCACTGGCTGGTATGAGTATGAGTGAATTAGGAAATATGATGGTTTGTACACGATGACTAGAGTAATGAGGAAGCATTTTCTAGCTGAACATTTGGGGGAAATACGACTTTCAGGTACAGAAGGTCCCTACTGTATATAAATGATTGTTATTCAGAAAAAGACTTTGGAATATTTTTAAATTAGGAGCTAATATTTCTTAGTGGATAATAGAAATAAGGGTTTGATTGAGGTGGTATCTTGAAAAATGAAATGGAAAATTACAGTTTTTATTTTGAGACAGGGTCTTGCTCTGTTGTTTAGGCTGGCTTTAAATTCACTATGTAGCCCAGATAGGTTGGAACTTGAGGTGATCCTCTGTCCTCAGCCTCCCAGGTACTGAGGTGTGTGCCATCATGCCCAGCACTTTATTTTTTAATTTAACAAGTTAAAATGTGATTTTAGCCTTTGCACAGATTTTTGAGAATAAACAATGAATCTTGTGAGGGCCTCATGGGATACTTTTTAACAGTATTATCTGAGAATGTGGTTGTAGTATCCTTCATCAACAATCATTTTTCAAGGGGCTGGAGAGATAGCTCAGGGACACAAGTGTGTGCCTGGCAAGTGCCAAGTCCTGAGTTCAGTCCCCAGTTCTGCCCGCCCCCACCCCCCAAAAAAAAGAATCATTTTTCACATGAAGGATCCTGGTTTTTTTGTTTATTTGTTTGTTTGTTTTATCTTTTTTGACACTTTTTTACTATTCAGTTCAAGCTGGTCTTGAACTCACTTTGTGGCCCAGGCTGGCCTTGAACTCACAGTGATCCTCCTTCCTCTGCTTCCCGAGTACTGGGATTACAGGCATATACCTGACTCTCACTGATTCCAGTGCTATCTCTTAATCCTTTGGTCATTCTCTGTGGATGTTCCCATTCATATTTCTTCTTTAATCCCTAACTGGATTGTTTGCTGTGGTCTTTTTGAGTAAGTTTCAGTCATTTACGTTACTAATATGACTTTCATGGACTCCATTAAGTTCTGTCTTGGTTTTGGATTCTTGGTTCTAGCTTGCAGTTTATTTTCTGTAAAGATTAAAAATTACAACATAAATGCAGAATCTAGTATCTGTTCCTTGAATGGGAAGGCCTCCTGCTTTACCTTTTCAAAATGTGGCATATTAATGTGGATTCAGGATCTAACCCTGCAAGATTCTACCCTTTTTTGGTAGGTCACCTTGCTTATAGATATGTTCGTGCTGTGACTACTTCTACTTAACTATAAAGCATTCTCCTGAACTCGTAACATGGAGTCCTTGGGTAAAGAGAGCTCTTAGGGAGAGGCCTGGGATGGCAAGCATTTTTGGAAGCTGATACTATTGTCGGGGTAAGGTGATAGCAGCCTCAATCTTATATTATTTCTGCCAGGTAGCTCAAAAGGTCAATTTGAGAGAGGTTTGGGGACCTGGAGATATAAAAAAGAATAAAGATCTGACTCAAGATGGAGGTAGGCAAGGATAATGAGGTGGGAATTTGGTTGTTTCTTTACCTTTCCTGTGAAAACAAAAACACAGCAATTGGTTGTACTCACTGGTGCTTTATAGAAGTTCTTATTTTGTTTGTTAAGTCGTGGATCCTGCTCAGAAGTCACCGCCCTTGACAAGGCCGATGTGTTGAGCTGCTAACAGTCACTGCAGTTTCAGCAGCAGAAGATTTGATAGGGGGAGTCTCAGAGAAAATAAGAGTAAGAGTGCTGAGGAGGGGAAGGAAAGAGTAAAGCGTGAACAGCAGTTTAAGGTGCTAGCCAGACAGATGTGAGTGGACCCTGACAGATCTTCAGGGACTCTTGGAGTGTTTGACGCTTACTTACATAGTTGAGATTTCTGTGTGCCCAGGGAATGTGCCCTTGTCATGACCTTACAGTGGGCCTAAATTCTGCTTCTTTACAACACACCCTCTGTCCTGGTCAGACTCACTTCTTCCTCATGATTGCTACAGTGGGTCAAGCTTTAACCTGCGCTTCTATTGCTCTTGGATCCTGCCTTAGTGCTGTCCCTGTGCACATCTGCCACCCTCCCAGTGTCCACTTCTCTCCCAGCCCTTGGCTACCCTCTTATCTCTTTCCAGTATAGCCTTTACTCTGCGTCATAGATAGTCAACATTTGAAGATGCTTGGCTTTGTTTTTACCATCTTTGTTGTAGGTTTATCATTTCACATGGATGTGTGTTCTCCGTTACTTAGCATTTCTCAGAGTATGATCACATGAAACTCATGTGATCATATTAAGTACAAAATAGTTTTGCAATAAATTAGAGAAGGAAATGATCATTTTAATAAATCAGAGAACGAATTGATGTTTTAGCAAAGATTGAAACCTTTTGTTTGTTAAACCACAGTCTTCTGAAGAACTTTAACTTATAAATGTAGATCCTGAGAGTTCATATAGTGCTTTCCCCAGTGTCATTTACTTGTGTAAGAATTTTCTTTTCATCTTGCTGGGACAGTATTCTTCAAAACACATTTTCTGGAAGGGCTGCTATAACTGACTTCAGTTCTAGAAGGGTGGAAACCATATTGTTCTGTGCTGTGGGTCCTCATATTAGTTGTGGGCAACTTTGGGCATTGATATCTGAGTAAACCCGTAGGACTGTTTGCTTGTTTGTGTTTGGCAGGGTCTTGCTGTATAATTCAGGTTGGCCTTGAATTCATGGCATGATACTCCTACCTCAGCCTCTCAACTGCTGGGATTATAGGCATGCACCATCACACCTGGCTGTTGGATTTTTTAAAAAACTTTTTTATTGTGGTAAAATACATATAAAATCTATCATATAAAGCTTATAATTTAGTGACATTTAATATGTTCCCAGTGTTGTACAACTGTTACCACCCTGTAGTTTCAGAATATTTTCATCATTATCCCTAGGAAGAAACTCTAGACCCATTAAACGGTCACTCTTTATTTTTCTCTTCCTGAGCCCATAACAACTGCTAATAATCTTTTTCTCCTATGGATTTGCCTATTTAGAACATTTTATCTATTTGTTTGTTTATTTATTTTGAGAGAACAGGGGATTGAACTCAGGACCCTGTGTTTGCCCTGGAGGTGCTTATTCTGTTGAGCTGTCTCCCTGCACCCCTGAAACATTTTATATAAATGTAGCCATACAATGTTCTGGGCTTCCTTTTTTAGTAAAATTTTGATAAAGACATAGATGAAAATCAGACCTGAATGATACCCCTGTTCCTTTAAAACTGCTCTTTAACATTGACTAAACATTCAAAATATACTATATAACTTAAAAAAAGCAGTAATCTGTGTAAAAACCTCTAAGTCTTGTGGCCAGGTAAAATATATCATTGGATACATTAGAAAGGGGTCAGAAGTTTGCACCATTGCTATGAACCTGATTTCAGAAAGCATGCTTGAATCATACTGGCTGGCTTGAAGTAGACCTTGAGTCTTTTCCTAGAAATCAAAGATGACTGAGGTGTTGGCGCAGCTGGCTTATCATCTAGTTCTTCCTCCTTCTAGTCACTAGTCTCAAGGTACTTATTCTTTAATAATGGTAGGCTGTTATAGAGTGACGCAAATCCTGGAAGGATATCTCAGAGGGAAAACTAAGTGGTCTGTTCTACTGTAGAACCTGCATTGGTCCTTTGAGCAAACAAACTTTGAGAGTGGGGACTTGTAAAAATTGGATTTCTGAGTGTCCCCTCTTCCTCTCCCCCCCACCTCCCTTCTGGTGTCTTGGAATTCTCAGGAGGGTTGGGGGTACTTTCCCTCTGCAAAGACAGCTGCTGGCAGCACCTTTTAGCACCTTGGATTTATGCAGTCTCTTACACATTTTCCATAGGATTTAAGTTCCAAGGATCACTCATTGCTGAGCTATACCTTTTGCCCTCCCCTCACTGTTGTCTCTGGAATCCAGGCATGCTGCTATGTCAAGGTGTGTTGACTCATCCATCTAAACACCCATTTTCACTGTGCCTTGTTCTACTAGGGGACCCATGATACTGCCTTGGCATCCAAATTCTTTTCTAGTGTTCGTGCCCTTGTCTTTGCCTTCTCTGTGTGGCCTGTGACCCTTTCTACTGTGTGTTGATCAGACCTGTCTTATTCCCCTTGCATGTTATCTCTTAGCGACCCCCACGCTTAGAATGACTAGCTTACCTCTGGGGTTTCCCTCTTCCTTCAAAGCTAATTTGAGGCTTAGCAGCTGCACAGAGTTCTCCCAGACATTCTAGCAGCCCTTGCTGCTTGTGATAAACTTATGTTGCATTCAAGTACAATTTGCTGTCTTGGTCTTTCTCCCAAGGGCCAGGTTATCTCTAGGTATGCCACTAACTGGTTGTGTTGTCTTGGTAAAGACATAGCCTGCCCTGGGGGTGGGGCTGGCACAGCATGTGGTGCTGGGGATCAAACTTCCGTCCCTGTGGTTGCCTAAGTTTTCCCTAAGCAGGCACTTTAGATCACTGAGCCATTTTGCCAGCCCAAGACCCTTATATTTGGCTCCTCTGGAGAACCTAGGGAACCTTCCCCATCCGTTACTTAGTAACATCAGGAAGCATCTTTTGTTGTATAAGGTGTCTTATTCACATGGTCTGAAGATTGGAACATAAGTGTCTATGAGGCTGTTATTCTGTGTACAGTGGATTCCTAGGTCTCCTACGTCTTTAACTTGCCACAGATCTAAAGATGTGTCTTCCACTTATGTATGAGCTTAGAATATATGGTGCTGGGTTCATTAGCTTCTTGTTAAGTCACATTTATCTCTCCACAAGATTTTGAATTTTCAGATTATTTTTAAGAGTTTTAGGGCCTGCTACAATTTAATGATAGCCCTGCGAGCATTTTCTATTTAGGATTGCTCTGCTTTTCTGTCTTTTACATGAGAAAATTTTGATACTCTATCATCTTTAATTTTGTGCTTTGCAAATTTTATTTATTTTTTGTATTTTAGGGAAGGGTCTACAGGGTGTTCAGGGTCTCACTACTAGATTGGTCTTCTAGTGATCCATCTGTTTACAGCCTCCCAAGAGCTCAGATTATAGGTGCATATCACAATGTCCAATCTTTTTTTTTTTTTTTTTTAATTTTATTTATTTATTTATTTGTTTGCTTGTTGTGTTTGTTTGTTTCTTTATTCATTTTTTTGTGGCTGGCTCAGCCTGCCCTGTTTGGCGCTGGTGCAGCGTGTGGTGCCGGGGATCGAACTGCAGTCCCTGCAGTTGCCTGAGCCCTCCTAAACAGGCGCTTTAGACCACTGAACCATCTCGCCGGCCCACAATGTCCAATCTTAATTGCAGTCTCAGTGTGTCCTGGGAACAGGGCTGGCATGGTAGGCCATAGAATCAAACCCCCAGCCCCTGCGCCTGCTTGCAGGAGCTTTAATCTGAGGAGCCATTTGGCCAGCCCTTGCAAATTTTAAAAAAAATCTCAAAATTTTTCCTCTATTTTCAGGTATTCAAGGATAGCCTTCTATAGTCTATAGTTATACTTGTGACTCTTCCAGTTTCTAGTTTTCTTTCCAGAGTCCTGGATATGTCTTCAGGTCCTCTTCTATAAGTTGAAGTAAATGTGTTAAGGTCTAAAAGGCGGCTAGTATTCTGATCTAAGTGTTCTCATTATATGCTGTTGTGGTATTTCACAATTTAGATTGGCATTATATGGGAGTTATGGTGTCTTTTCTTTTATTGCCTTTCCACCTTAAATGACTACCATTTAGAAAGAAGGCATCCATAAAATATATTTATACAGTAACTTGTGTTTTCCTCAATCTTCTGCTTATTGTCCTGAAATAGGATTCCTCACAAGTTAATAAAACTTCCTGCCGTAAAGTTTTAAGCCTGCTTTTGATCATAGTATGAGAAATACACAGTATGAACCGAACAAATAATGTAGCTGGCCTATTGAAATTTTTTTTTTTTTTTCATTTTATCTCCTAGATGCACCCGCTGGGCCTATGTAATAACAATGATGAGGAGGACTTGTATGAATATGGCTGGGTAGGAGTGGTGAAACTGGAACAGCCAGAGTTGGACCCAAAACCATGCCTCACTGTCCTAGGCAAGGTAAGCACCCAGCCCTCCAAATTGCTGTCATTCTGTTTGGTGTTTTCCCCTCAGCCATCTCCCCAACATTTCCAATCCAATAATACCTTAGTTCATGAACACTTCTATTTGCGAACAATTGGGTTCGTAAACAAAAGCACTTGGCAGAATCTTGCTTCTATTCTAAATTCTGTATCAGGTGACAAAGAGGAGCATGGCCATCTTCCTCAAAGTCATGCAACAAATTAAATTCATAAACCAAGGTACCACTGTAGTTGGATATGGGGAAGAAGTTGTGTGAGTTGAAGATGCAGACATAGCTTGCAGTAGCCTATTAATGGTGTTCATGAACTCAGATTCTGAAGGAAGCTTCACTTGGCTTTATTCATTGTCTCCTTGGTGGCTTCAGGCAAGTTGCTTTCCCTCAAGGAGTCTCAGTTTGTTGTCTATAAAATGGGTCGATAATAGACATAAAATACGGGGCCAGATGTTTCAGAATTCTGAGATTTGAGGAGCTTAATTATTTTCTGTTGAGTAATTTCTAGGGAATCTGGGACAAAACTTAATAATCATACACCTTCATATTTGTGTAGTAAGCCATATGGATATTCACATTAAGTAGGATGGCTAAAATCAAAATAGCTCATGTTAGATCAAGGCAGCTTTTCCTTCAAATGAGTTCAGATCCATTAAGTTTTGCTGTCAAGTAAGTTATGGAAAAACTGGGCTTTAGAGCTGTTTTGGTTTTATAATGGTAAACAGCAATTATGGTCCTGTTTAGAACTTACCTCATGGGTTGGTTGGGAGGTGAGATGAGATGCAAATGCCTTGTGCTAGAGTAAGCCTTCAGAAAACATTTGCTGCCATTGGCTGGTGACACCCCATTTAGAAGTACTAAAAAAGACTTTTTAGCCAAGAAGGTCAACATTACTTCTGACTGAAGTAATGCAGTATGAGATAGAAATAAATTTACTTTACAAAACCATCCATCAAGGACCTTAAAATATAACAGGTAACAATCTGTTTTAAAGTAGATCATTTTGTTAAAAGAAAGGTTCAGAGAAAGTTATAAGAATTTTTGGTTGAAGTAAAAAGTGGTATCCCCTAAGGGTAATGTTATTGCCAGAATATTTTTTATGTTCTCAAAAGTTGCACTTCTAGGTACTATGACAAAAACTGCTACAATGGGGTAGAATTTATCCTAGTTTCTTAAATCTTAGGATCTCTTAGGAGATCAGGTAAAAGAAGAGGTGGTTTTGACTTACAGAGCCAGAGAGACCCACAGAAGCCCCTTCCAATGCCTCCTAAATAACCTGTGACCTCAGAGTCCTTCACACTTTTAATTTGTGATTTTTATGTCCCTTTTGTTTTGAGGGTCATTGTCAAATTTACCTACCTTTTTATTGAAAAGGGGAAAACCCAGAGGAATTACTGCCTATTTGGTTTACAGTTTGGTTTGAAGTTGAGTCAAGGTGTTTTAGGTGGCTTAGGCTCTGATACTTCATACTACATGCTGTATATAGTTGACCAGAGCTGCTTAATGGTGGTAGAAGAGTAGTGACATTCCTGAGAATATTTTAAAATTTTCCTGGGAAAAATGCCAGTTACATTTAAAGCGTAGGCACAGTGCTTTCTTTGTAGATATTCTGTTCTTAATAGACTGTTTTCTCTTGTACTTAAAAGTCATTTCTGGGGCTGAAGATGGCTTGGCACTTGCCTAGCAAGTACGAGGACCTGTGTTTGGTCTCTGATACTGCATACTATGTCAGCCCTGGAACCCTGGGGGTGCTGTGCCGGCCCCTGAAACTGGCATGGTGTGTATGCCTATAATCCCAACTCTGGGGAGGCGGAAACGGGAAAATTACTACGAGTCTGAGCTGTGTAGCAAGAACCTGTACCAAATAAATAAATAAATAAATAAATAAATAAATAAATAAATAAATAAATGTATGTTTTAAAATTTTTTGCCTTTGTCTGTTAAGGCTTCATCTTTTTGCCTGTTCTATCAATAAATGAGTGCTCACAGGGACCCCCTATCTTTCTTCCCCTCCTGAAACAATCATATTCTGGTTTCGTTTGGAGAGTTTTATATGGTTTGGCCTGGTATCCTGTGAAAGGGGAAAAATGGAAACCTCATATATATATATGTTTTGTTTTGTTTTTGGCAGGACTGGGGTTCGAACTCACAACCTCGCACTTACCCAGCAGGCACTTGTGCCATGGAGCTGTCTCCCCAGCCCCCCTCATACATATGTTGAACCGTTAAGTACTTGCTGGGTTTGTTCACTCACCAAATGGTAATTCAAAGACTAGGAACTAAATCTGTGGTTCTGCCTAGCTGAGAGCAGCAGTGTGGATGGCAAGGCAGAATTTGCATATGGTTAGTTGTTGCCATTGGCTTCAAGTTGACATATAAATGAAATCATTAGCAGAAATGCGTGTTTGAAGCCACAATAAGGCAGTCTCACTTGTACTTAAAAGCTTCCACCTTGTCTCTGTTTTCTCTCATCTTCTTAAAATGTGGTTGTTAGTTGGGTGTGGTGGTGTACCCTATAATCCCAGCCTATAATCCCAATACTCTGGGAAGCTGAAGCAGGAGGATCACCATGAATTTGAGGCCAGCACAACTACATTGTGAGTTCAAGCCCAGTCTGAACCACAAAGTAAGACCATGTCTGTCTGTCTGTCTGTCTGTCAGTCAATCAATCAATCAGCTGTGGCTGTTTTCAACTTCATTTTCATTAACTTTGCTAATTATGTTTTCTTTTCCTTTTTTTTTTTTTAGTTCCCAGAGGCAAGAATAAAAGATTAAAAAGTGGCAAAGTAATCCTCATGTATAACTCAGTCCTCTGAAGATAGCATGATTTTCCTTCTACCTCTTCATTTTTAGGGACTGGGGATATAGCTCAGTAGCACAGATGCGTGCTGGGCAAGTGCAAGGTCCTGAGTTCAATTCCCAAACCAAAACAAAGAAAAATCCTGAGGCTTGATTTCTTGGTGGTTATAGAAAGAAGAGGTGGACAGCAAAGACATAGAAAGAAGACTGGGAATACAGCCCAACAGTAGAGCCCTTGCCTACCATGTGTAAGGCCCTAGGTTCAAGCCCATGCAATGCAAAGGAAAAAAAGTTAAATGGCTTAGGGAAGAAGTATAGCCAGGCTGTTGGGCTGTGGATAAGGTGGAGGACGCCTGCGTTGTTGTTGAGACTTGTTGAAAACTATAGAAGGGAGAACTTCATCAGCCACAGCATGCCAAGCATTCAGAAAGTCAGGGGGAGGAGTGCTAGACACAGACCCCTGTGTCCTTCCCTGTCAACCACCCTGACCACCCACCTGTCCACAGAAAATGCCACAGGGCAAAACTTCGAAATAACAGAAATATCCTAAATTTTTTAAAAAAAACTTCTCCACAAATTCAAATAAAATTTCATTTTAAATGCAAAAGACATAAACTTACTACCTTTATTACTAAGCACTTTTGAACTCTTCAGAAAACACTATAAGCTCATAAGAGAAAAATGATTTATGATTCTCTCTTTCTAATCTTTTCAATTCTGTGGAGAAAGTACAAACTCTTAAGATTTCTATGGACACAGAGGCAGAAGCAGGCTGTGGGCAACTTCCTGACCGCTGCCACCACCACCACCACCATGCAGTAGGCCAGGGTGTCCAGCCAGGCTGAGGATAAGTCTCTCCAGTCTGGGCCTTTCTTTTCAACTTAATATAAAGAGGCTGCTCTCTGTGTCCCTTGCTTTTCTTATATTTCGAGTGTCATATTTAAAAATCTTTCCTAATTTTCTGGTTGAGATTTTAGATGTAACCCTGAAGGACAGGCTCCATTACCTGTGACATTTTAAGTCCTAGGAATTTAATAAAATTGACATTTCTGGGTAACTTACATTGAAAAGCAAGGGTTTTAAATCATTCCCGAAGTGCAGAGTCTGTGTTTATGTCCCAGGCATGTATTTTTCAAATCAGTCATTGTTAAACATTTTAGGGAGGCGCAAACAGTTTAGAAGGTAGGGACAGGGATATAGCTCAGTGCCATAAGCACTTGCTTGGCAAATGCAAGATCCTGAGTTCATTCCCCAGTACCAAAAGAAAGAAGAATTTAGAAAGTTGACTTTAAATAACTTTAGTTTCAACCCCTCAACCTTACAGGGTGTCTCATAGCCTGAAACATAGAATGTGCTGGTTTGCCTAGTGAAGGCCACCTGTTCCTGATACAGTAGTTTAGGTAGAAAAAACTCACTCCTATCACCCCAAATTGGAGCAGTTCCTAAGAAGAGTTTTGAAAGATGGATGGTCATCAGACTTGGCTGTTTTCAGGGTTTCAGAGGCTGGTATGTGAGGAAGTTAATAAAATGTAAGAAAGGTAGGAAATTACATGTCACGGTGACCTTGCCTTGGCTGAGTGACCTTAGAATGGTGACTTCAGTTGCCTACTCATTTGTGACACAGGGCTAATGCTGCCTTTGTCATTGTAGGCGTTTGGAGAGATATTTATGGAGTGCTTGGCTCAGAGCCTGGCTCATGTCAGTGCCTGATGAGAGCATAAAAGCAGCCATCTTAAGTTGGGTGCCCACAGTGCACTGGGAATGTTAGATCCAGCGTTTTCTGTGATTATTAGGATAACTCTAGAGATCCTGTTCCAGTCTCATGGGGAGGAAGTTGAGTCTCAGAGGATTTTTATATAACCTGAGATAGCTATTAAGAGCTAAGATATGAAATAAGAACATTCTACCTCTTTACTGACACTGTTTTCTTCTCCGTACCTTCTTTTATCCTTGCCAATTTTTCTCAGTAAAAATCATATGTCATTTCATTATGTTCACAGGCTTTGTCGGGACTGTTGGGCCCACAGAGTTAGAATCCCAGTTGAGCTCCACTGATAGAAAGGGGAATTTTACTCAGGGTCATGGCTCACAATTTGGGAGTTTGGATCACTGGAAATCTGACTAATGCATGGACCCATCTTGGATCAGATGCTCATCTTTAGGCTGATGAGTGGTGCTCTGGGAGTGGAAGTACACCAGAATTTTACATATCCCACCTTTGTGTATGGAGAGGAAATAAGATGTGTTTTTCAAAAGAGAGATGGTGGGAAACAGTAATTGCCTACCATTCTCTAAATGGGCCCCTGCAGTCACCAAGTCTTAATGAAGTCACAAGCTGGAGGGTGATATCCTCAGGTTATCCCGAGTCACTCAGAGAGAGAGTACGTGGGTTATCCTGAGTCACTGAGAGAGAGTATGGAAGGAAGGGCCTCTTGAGTTCCTGTGTGCTGCATAAAGCAAGACCTCTTCTTGTCTAGCATACAGACGATGATTGTGGTGAAGAAAAAAAAGCTAGTCTGCCTGGACTAGAGAAGGGTCGGTAGGTTTTATTAAGGGGGCTATGCAATATGGGTATGGGAGAACATGAGATGTGAAGCTAAGGAGGGGACAGAATCTCCAGAACAAAGAAGAAAGAAGGGAACACGATGTTAGTCAAGGGGCATTGAAAAGTGCTGAGGAGGGAAGAGGCTTTCAGGTTAAGGAGTTTAGTCTTGATTGTCTGGGTAACCGGGAGCCACTGAAGGCTTCTGATGAAAGGGCCCATGTCCTAGGATCTGGCTCTAGGGATGTTCAGCTGGCGGTGGCATCAAGGCTGGCTGGAGAGGGGGATGATGAGGTTACTCTTTACTGCTGGATGTCTCAGGCACTAAGTGGACCTAGACATCATTTTTTTTTTTTAACACTTTGGTGAGACTGAAGCCAGTGAAATTGTTGAGAACAGCTCACATTTGCCCTCTGCAAATGCCCTTTGTTTCATATGTAGACAAATGTGCAGTGCAGAAATAGTGTGGCTAACATGGTGCTGCACTGTGAACAGAAAAGCTGTTCTGTAATGCCACCTCTTGTGAGCATCAGGAAACCACGATATGAGGGTTGACAGGCAACTGAATCCTTGGGTTCAATCAACCAGCCCTCACCTAGCCCTCAGACTGTCTTGGAAACTTCATGTAAAACACAAATTAAAGACTAGTAACTGAGATGACCAAAAGACAGTCAAAGGAAAGGTAGTTTTCAGGTTGGTTTGGGGATAGGAAACCTATTATGGTTACGAGTAACTAAACTGAGTTTTATCCCAGTTTTAAGTTTCTAAGCTCTGTGTCTTCCAAGGGTCACCTCCTCTGAATGTTTCCACCTGTAGCAGGAACAATGCCTAAAGGAGAGAACTTGCATTTAGTATTGATCATAGTTTCTTCGCACAGATGAATACACTAAGAAAACTAGCCGTTCTTACTGTCCATTTTCTTTCTTCTCTCTCCTTGTCATATTATTCTTCAGTGTTTTTTAGCACAGCAATATATTAAGTAGTTAAATCGACAAGAGGCAGAAAGTGGAATGGTCATTGCCAGGGACTGTGGACAGGGGACAATGGGGAGTTCGTGAGTAATTCCCATTTGTCTCAGCTTGGAAAGTTGAAAAGTTCTATAGGTGGATGGTGGTCATGTGAATGCACTTATGCTGCTGAACTGTGCATTTTATTGTTAAAATAGTAAATTGCCTGTTACATATATTTTATCAGAGGTTAAAAAAATGTGTGAGCTGGGTGTTACTGGACACGCAAGCTTAGGGAAGGAAAGGTTTGTTTAGCTCACAGTTACTGGAGGTTTCATAATTTAAAGCAGCCTGAATTACATAGCAAGACCTCCAGGCCCTGCACCACTGTGTCCAGAATGATGCACTCCATACCTCTGAGAGACCTCCACCTGGGGAAAGGGGGAAGTCTGACAGCACACGCTGTCAGTTTAATGGGCCTCTCTGGCCCCGCCCCTTGAGCACTGCCCTGATCTTCTGGCCATGCCCCTCAAGCTACTCTCTGCTCCATAACAATGGCTTGTAATCCTGTACTTGGGAGACTGAGGCAGGAAGATCACTATGAGTTTGAAGCCAGCCTGGGCTACATAGTGAGTTCAAGGCCAAGATGAACTACGTAATTAGACCCTATCTCTTCAAAACAAAAGTAACCCCCTTAAATTTGCTGTCACTTCCATTATTTTGCATGGTGAGTGCAAAGAATAATAAAAATAAGTTTTTTTGTATAGTCCCATCATGGAGTATGGAAGCGATGGAGTATATAGTCCCATCATGAATGAGTGATAGATATTACCAAGTCTTGTTGAAATAGAAAAGAAATGATACAGGTAACCCAGATGTACTGAGGATGGTAGCCAGATCCATTTTTGTAAGGGTCTTGCTATCAGTTGAAGCTGGCCTTGAGCTCACATTTTTAGCCCAGGCTGGTCTCGAACTTGCACTGATCCTCCTGCCTCAGCCTCCCAAGTGCTGGGACTACAGGCGTGTGCCACCATGCTCAGCCTGGGAAAATTTCTTACATATCTTTAAAACAGCAACTGTCAAAATAGAGAATTTGGTTAAAAGGGAAAACAGACTTTTATATCTGTACTCTTTTCATAACATAGTGGATGGGGTAAGAAAATGAAACTAAGTAAAATGCAAAGAATAACTAAAGTGAGTTTAAATCCCAGCTTCAACCCTTCCATGCTCTGTTACCCCCTCGGCATGTTTCCACGTCAAATGGGAAGAGCACCCAAAGGAGGGAAAATGTGTTTAGTTGTTGATCATAGTTTCTTCTTTACCACATGTAACCAGAGCTTGGTACAAAATGCAGTGATGAACAGCAATTAATGCGTTAAGGAAAGAGGACTCACATGTAATCTAAGAAGGGGACAGTTGTCTCATGGCGATCTTGATAAATCTGTTGGAAATAAGATGTTTCTGTTCTTGTTGCCTCACTGAGTTCTCTGGTAAAAGCCAAAGCTAGTAAAGTCACCATATAAATGATAATCTAACATAGCAATTTGCAAAATGTAACCAAGGGACCTGTGGGGATTCTCAAAGTTCTATCACCTTTTTTTTTTTTTTTTTGCGGTACTGGGGATTGAACTCAAGACTTTGGCTTACTCTGCTGAGCTATCTCCCCAGCCTCAAAGTTCTTTTTGGAGGGAGCCACAGAATCAAAACTATTTTCATAGTAATATTAAAATGTCATCTGCCTTTTTTTTTAATCTACCTTTTTATTCGTTCTTTCACAGTGTATGGTGGAGTTTTCTAAGACCATCATTGTATGTAGTGAATTCATTTCTCTGACAACTAATAGAATGAATGTGTGCCCATACGCTGTTTCAAAACTTTTTGTTTTACTTCCTAAAAGAATAAATATCAATAGCTATAAACCACATAAACAAAGCCCTTGAGATTCTCAGTAATTTTGAAGAATATGAAATAAATTTTGAGTTCACCAACTTGTAATTATGTTCACAGTCAAGATCATGTCATAGTGGTTGGCTGGGCTGTGTGACTTCTATGGTCAGTGGAAATGAGCCGAAGCTAGAGGACAGTACAGGAAATAAAGGTGAATGTATTGTCATGAAATGATTCTGTTCTGTAGTACTGGAGCCAAATGAATATTGGCTCTGACATGTTAGTAATTTGAATAAAACCAGTAGGCTGCTGTTTTCCACATTTAATAATAAAAGGAGTGAATTTGAAAGACTGAAGTGAAGATCTTACTGTCTTTGAGGCTTGCATTTGTAACTTTCAGCCATGACCTTTTAAAACAGGGTTTACCTGGGTTGTACCTTTACCTGAGGCAAGATCTTGAGTAAAACTGCAGAGCTGTTTATAGTGCATACAGGTATTGGGTAGGGGCACTTATCCTTCAGCATACCAGTCTCATTTGGAGTTTTGGTTACAGATAAGTATTTACAGGGATACTTGAGTCTAGTCCTTTGCGTAAGCATAGCTTAGCACTCCTCACTATGAGATGCCCATCTCAAGAGGGATGGTGGGACTCAACTTGAGTTGGATCTGCTGTGGGAAAAGAAGTGGCAGCTGACTATCCCAGGGTCTTGAGCACTTGTTCCACATCAAAGGTATTAGTCTCACCAGGCCTCCTCCAGGTATTTATCACATCCTGAGCTCAGGGAACCATGCATTTGGCATTTTGGAAGTGCCCTGCAATTGCTTGGAGCCCTTCTTTGTACCATTCTTCTACAGTCTTATTGTAATGATTCTCAATCAGGGGTGATGGGAAAAGAGAATAATCTGGTTATAAGTGTAAACAGTGTTGAGGTATAGAAAGCTCTGTTCTGTTGTAACATACAAATTTTCTTTTCTTTTTTTTTTTTTCAGAACCAGTGATTGAACTCAGGACCTTGCACTTGCCAGGCAGGCACTTGTGTCCCCTAGCTATCTCCCCAGCCCCGTAAATTTTCTTTTCATAAAAGGCCTCACATTCTACTTCATGCTCCTTCATTCATTCCCTCTCCATTGCCCATTTTTATGACAAGTCCATGGTGATCACCGTGTTGTGTTCTGTAGAACAAATGCTAAGTGTTGTTATGGCACATTCTTTTGTGTTGCCTTATGAAGGGCACAGAAAGCCTAGGCCAGTGATAGCGAACCACAGTGTCCTGCAGTGGACTGTTGGTATCATTGAAAGCTCTAAAAGGTTGACCATTAGAGCTGGCGAGCTAGCTCAGTGATCTAAGCACCTGCACCACATGCCACATTGGACCCACCCCCCAGGCTCACTACGCTGAGCTGGAACTGAGTCCGCAAATGGTGGTACATGCCTGTAATCCCAGCGCTGGGGAGGCTAAAAATAGGAGGATCACTATGAATCTGAGTTGTGTAGCGAGACCCTGCACAGGATACCAAAAAAAAAAAACCAAACAACTAAACTCAATCTGTCTGTCTGTCTGTCTGTCAAACTAAAAGGTTGACCATTATTAGCTAGGCCATGAAACTGAACACGTCAGGTACAAATGATAATTCTGCTGAGTGATTTTGAGTCAAGTCTCTTTGCCTTTTTTCACCATATCCCCTTCTGTAAAGATAGTTGATTATTAAGATAATTATAGTAATGAATGACAAGTTCTTAGAAACTCAACAAATTTCAGTTTCCTGCTCTATAAACCTTTTTCTTCCAAGCAAATAGCACATTTTCTAGTGTGAAATAAGGTGAGTTTCTTGTTGACAAGAAAATTTGGAAAACTCTGCAGATTTATTTTAAGGAGCACTTGGGTAAATGTCTCCCATATTTGATTAAAAAAGAAGGTAAGAAAGGAACATAGCTTAAAAAAATCAGATCACGAGGAAAAGATTGGCATGATATGAATGGAAAAACTCACAGAATACCATTTTTCCTTTTGCCACAAACTTAATTTAGTGCTTTTCACCTACGCCTAAATCTTACGGAACGGCTGGGGAGATAGCTCCATGGCATAACTGCCTTCCTGGCAAGTGCAAGGTTGTGAGTTTGAACCCTGGTCCTGCAAAGCAGTCTGTCTGTCTGTCTGTCTGTCTGTCTGTCTGTCTGTCTGTCTACCTACCTACCTACCTTCCGGGAACCCTAATGCTTAAAAGACTGTTTAAATACAATACTTTAAAATAAATAGAAAAAAAGCCAGAGGAGAGGTAGCTCAGCAGCATGAGTGCCTGCCTGACAAGTGCAAGGCCCTGAGTTTGATCTCCAGTATCCAAGAAAACAGCAATAACAAAAACTATACTGGTGACATTTATAACTATAAAAGTCTTGCTGAAAACATTATTTGGAGGGTTAAGGGAAATTTGAAGATAAAGTGAGTAAATAGAACAAATGTGCCAACCCGAGGAGCTCAGGTGGCAGGTCACTTCCCCTGGTGGGAAACTTGTTTTGCTACAGTCCACCTTGCAACTATCTCTAAGCTCTCAGTGGTGACAGCGAGGTTATCCTAGAACATAGGAGATGACAGGCTACTGGAGAAGCTCATCAAAACTAACTATTTAACAGGGCATTTATTTGGCTTTTATCTGTAATTCCAGCACTCTAGGAGGCTGATGTAGGAGGACCAAAAGTTTGACCCCAGTGAGGGCAACTTTAATAACTCAGAAAAGTTACTGTCTCAAGGTTAAAAAAAAGTGGAGGGGGCGGAGGGTTAGAGGATGCTGCCTTGGGTATCATAGGGATGTGTGTGTATGTGTGTGTGTGTGTGTTGTGTGTGTGTGTGTGCGTGCACACATGCTCTTGTGCACTATTTTTGTGAAATTGGAAATTGTCCACTCCTCTGGAAAATAATGGATTTGTTTGTATATGGTACTGAAGATTATATCTCCATCCTCTGTCTCTATTTTATGTTCGTTTCCACAATAAAAGGTATAAGGAACCGTGATTTTGTTTTCCAAAATCAAGTATTGGTCTATGTGTTGACTGATTTTTTTTTTTTCTCTCCTAGTTATAAAAGTAATAGTTTCAATTCATTATATTCATTCTAAGTACTACTATATTCAATTTTAGTTAAAGAACTTGTGCTACTTCTTGTGCAGTATAAAGGAACTTGGCCTTTGTTATTGTATATTAACCTGTACTGTAAGCTTTCATAAATGTATTTACTCTTAATGTTCCTCAGGGAAAAGAATGTGGACCATAAAAGGAATTTTCATTACAGGCCATTTCTAAAAATCAAAATTTAAGGTCTTTACCTTTACATGGTTCATTTTGCATCTATTTGTAGTAGATGGCTTATAAAAAGCAGTTTTTTCTTAGGGCTTTTCTGTTTTAAATTCAGATAAAATCCTAACATTTTTATTACTTCTAATTTTAAAGATATCCTCAAATGTTGTAGCATTAACTTATTTTACTATTTCAGTTAGAATTCAAATTTTCTAGTCCCTTTCTTTGTCCTATTTTAAAGTGTGTAAGCAATATAATCTTTCTTTAATTTTGCATACTACTGCCAATAACAGAAGTAGTTCCTATAGTAGACACTGAGGAAGTTTTTCCTGCATGAACAAATTAATTATGGAAAGTTTACAAATACAAGGAAAGAAAACTATCTTTAATTCCTCACTTTAATATAAGTGCTATCTGTTGGGTTAATTCCCTTTAAGTCTTTTTCCTGAGCATGTATTCTAATCTAATTCCTAAATGTATAAATGATGACCTGGCCTTTTTTACTGAAGTAAAAACTAAAACCTTTATTTATGTAGAGTGGGCTTTTAGGTCTCCAACTTTGAATTATTTCTTTAGGGTAGTATGCTAAGAGGAGACCATAGCTATAGTTACAAACTTTTTAAAACATTAGACTGTTGCTATAAAGTTACAACTGCTCTGCAACAAAATTTTCTCCATTTAGGCTATAAATCCTGAGTGTGAGTCATTTTTTGAAGAAATAATACCGTTTTGTTTTGTCTTGAGAGGCAAGGTCTTGCTATATATATATATATATTTTTTTTTTTTTTTAATGTGTTTAATGTACAGGGTCTCACTATGCAGATTGGACTCGTATTGATCCTCTTGTCTTAGCCACCCCAGGACTGGGATTACAGGTGTGTGCCACCAGGCCTGGTCTCAGAAC
Organism: Capromys pilorides; assembly: GCA_004027915.1. Classification (NCBI taxonomy): domain Eukaryota; kingdom Metazoa; phylum Chordata; class Mammalia; order Rodentia; family Capromyidae; genus Capromys; species Capromys pilorides. The sequence continues at coordinate 28,980 of PVKN010006205.1, forward strand.
TCGGGGCAGGGCTTACATGGCCTGTGGTGCCTGGGATTGAATGCTGGTTCCCTGTGTTTGCCTAAGCAGG
>PVKN010006206.1:0-29031 GCA_004027915.1 Capromys pilorides
AAAAAAAAAAAAAAAAAAAAAAAAAAAAAAAAAAAAAAAAAAAAAAAAAAAAAAAAAAAAAAAAAAAAAAAAAAAAAAGCAAAAACCCAAAATGTAAAAATAAAAGTTTATAAAGCAGGAGGATCATTATGAGTTTGAAATCAGTCTGGGCTACAAAATGAGCTCAAAGCCAGCCTGAACTGCATAGTGACAAACTATCTCAAAAAGACCAAAAAAAAAAGGAAATCTTAGGAGTTCACGAAAACTATTGTTACCTTTTTTAAAAAAAAACTTTTGTGTTTCTCCACAATTTACTACTATACATCACAATCCAAGCAATGAGAGCGTCTATTGCAATGAATAACAGAAGTAATGGGAAAGATATGAGGAATATTTGATGGCTACTGAAGTTCAGGTGAGATTCGTGAACACCTGCCATGAGTCAGGTTGTGCCGTGAGCCTTCCACGTTGCATCACCAATTGGCTTCCATGAGCAGGACCACAAAGCCAGGACCTGCCCTGTTTAGCCATGGTTTCAAGTAGAAAGTCAGTCCTCACTTTGTCAATGTTTGATGCCAGAATGGAGTCCCACATGGGAGTGGCATCAGAAGGGTACACATACTCCTGGATACATGTGCTCCAGTGCGTCTAGCTCCTTGGTCCTCAGCCTCATTCTGGCAGGGTTATTGATGCACAGAGGGCTGGCAGCAACCTGGCAATCCCAGTGCTGAAGTGGTCCAAAGAGGACTGAAGATGATGAGCAGCAAGGTTGGAAAGTCCCTGGGCATCCAAGGTTCTTCCAGAAACGTTAGGATGTTTTCCTTCTGATTGCTTGTTAGTTTGAATTTGCTGAAATCCTAACTCCCAAGGCAGTGGGACTTATAATCTCTTATAAACACATACACATTTTAAAAAAGCAAACAGTTATAGCAGGACTTCAATTCATTTTAAAGAGAAGAAAAGTAAGAAAACACGGCCAGGGAGATAGTCCAGTGGCATAAGCGCCTTCCTGGCAAGCGCAAAGACCTGAGTTGGATCCCTCTTCCTCTGGAGCCAGTAGAGCTTCCCTGGAGTCCTCGCCAGGGTATGTTATCTTTTTTTTTTTTTTTTTTGTCTTTTTGAGACAGGGTCTCACTATGCAGTTCAGGCTGGCCTTGAGCTCACTTTTGTAGCCCAGGCTGGTCTCGAACTCACACTGATCCATCCTCCTGTCTCAGCCTCCCAAGTGCTGGGATTACAGGCATGTGCCACCATGCCTGGCTCTGTTATCTTTAATAATAATCCTCTCTATAAAATTGCTAGAATGTCAGCTTAACTCCTGCTTAAATATGTCCATACCTTGACTTTATGAGGTGGTTGAATGCACTGTTACACAATTTTTTTGGGAAAAAACCATTAGCTTTGGGAAGAAATGTCTCTCCAACTTTTATTCCCTAAATCCTCATCTGATTGAGCTCCTCCAGATATAGTCGAGTTGCCAAAGTCCCTTTCAAAGCAGTCACCTAGAACAGGACACATGCTAGAGAGCCAGAGGAGACAAGGTCAGTGCTGCACTGCACAGGGGAGTGCAACCACGTGGGGCACGCCACTGTGTGCACACTGAGTTTGCCTAGACGGCAATGTTTTATGTTCTACAAAGCAAAATTTCCAGGGGCAGTATAACAAAATATACATTGATCTAGTTTAATTTTTTAAGAAATTAATTTCAAAGTACTGAATATAAAAATAAGACGATTTTTAAAATATACTTTTCAGGAGAACAAGAACCTATGCTGAACTTTGTCAATGCTTAAGTTACCATACATGTGGAATTTCAATAGAAACACCACACCACACGATGATGCCTGGTGATTCTTTTTCTTTTGTTCTTTGAGACAGGGTCTCACTATGTAGTCTGGACTGGTCTTTAACTCCCAGTGATCCTCCTGCCTCAGCCTTCCAAGTTCTGGGACTACAGGTAAGTGCCACTATGCTGAGCAATGTAAATTTCCAAAGATGGGGCAAATCATCATGACCAGAAGTAGCAGGTGGCTAGGAGGAATGTTACAGAGCACAGAGCCTCTGTAAACAGGGAGCACTCCACGGGGCCGGCATGACCCTGGGCTCCAGGCTCTCCTGGACTACCCTGTAGAAGACAGAAGCATGGCTTCCACGGGTATCTATCTGTGAGTTCAGGAAGATGGTGAATGAACAGAGAGATCAAATGAGAACAGGTTTGATCTTTAAAAAGTGTGAATGGTAGGAACAATGGACAACACATAAGGAGAAACTGCCTTCGGCCTTTGGCCATTGGTGTCCAGTCAGTCACTTCCAGACGGTGTGGGCACAGGCCCACTCGAGGCAGCTCCTTACCCTGCAGGAACAAGAGCAAGTTTCGTCACAGCCATGAGACTGGGCTCTGGGAGTGGCCGCCAGCTTTCTACCTGCCTGGTAGGCAGTCTGAGCCTGTTTTCCTCTCCAGGAGAATAAAAATAATTCCTGTGTGTGCCCTCTGAACTACACAACCACTCCGCTCAGAACTGTATTTCAGATAAGTGCTGGGGAAAAAAGCACTAAAATATAACACATAAAATACAGTTTAAAAACTTTTGGTCCAATGTTTGCACTTTTCCAACTGGTGATAGCATTAAAGTTCTTCTCCAAGATCAGACATAGAGCTTATTGTTGAAAACTGACGTCTACAAAAATGCCATTAAAGATTATGTCTAGATGAAATGGGCACAAAAGCTGGATGAACAAAGCACTTCCTTATCCTTTGTCTTACTGCTGTGGGAAAATTCTTCTGCAAAAGCTGGACTTTGTCCTGTGGCTTGTTTGCTTCATGTGCCCATTTACTGCCCATGTGCCAAGTTATAACTTCTCCCTCTGTCAGAATGCCTGCTCCCTCAGGAATCAGAGCTGTTCTTTTAGCTTCATTACAGGATTTTTCTTGTTCAGTAGTTAGATCAACACCAAGTATCTTTTATAATATTCTAATGCATGACAATAATCTTGAGATGGGCCAACCGGATAGCTCTGTGGACAAAAACACCTGCTTAGGTAGAGCGCAGGGGGTTCGATTCCTGGTACCACAAACTATGTCGGCCCCGCCCCATCCCTGGGCTGCACTGAGAAGGCAATTGAGACTGGATGTGGTGGAGCACACTTGGAATCCCAGTGCTTAGGAGGCTGAAAACAGGAGGATAACTACAAGTCCGAGCTGTATAGTGAGACCCTGTAGACCCTGTACTAAATTAAAAAAACACTTTAGAGCTCACAGAAAAGCAGCTGCTTTTATCCTAGATTCCAATATATTCGACAGGCATCACGCTTGCACTGAGACACACTTTCAAATTTTAGTTCTTGCACATTAAATACTGTCTGCTAACCTCCTCTACAAACTGTGTAAGAGCTGTAAGTTCCACCTCGAGGAGAGGGCTACGCACATGTGTCCCCATGCACTTTATGTTCTTAGACTATAGATACCAATGGCACAAAGATGAGGGCAAATCTGAGTACGCCTGCCCACAAACCCTTAACAACTTAATTCTTTTCACAAAAGGTTTCTCTTAAACTACTTAAGGAAAGTACATGAGTCAAAACTCCCAAATTCAAGCCTGCTGGTGCGGGCCAGCTATTCACTGCACAGCTTGTGGAGCTTGCCTGGTTGATGCTGGAAGGGGGCCCTCTGGTGACTCTTCTGCCAGCCAGCTTGAGTCGGAGGTTCTAGAGGGGTGCCACAGGAAGGGCTTCTCCCTATTCTGGGGCTTTGGGCAGTCGGAACAGCAGTGCGCGACAGTCTGCAGCTTCTGTGTCACATGTCCCTGGCTGTCCAATCCTGGTCTGCCAAGCTATTCCCGCAACACCTCAGTGGACTTCCCTGTGGTCTAGTGGACTCCAGAGATGGGAGTCTTTCCTGGTTTGCTGCTTTCTTGCGTTTCCTTGCTCTTGGGCCCAAGAGGACAGCTGGTCAGTAAATCTGTTCCTGTTTTCTTCATCAACTTGCCTCTCCCCATGGTAATTTGTCCCATTACAAGTTAATAATTACTTCTGTTAAGTTTCTCCAATTACTAGTTCAGTTTCTGTCTCCTGAATATACTCCAAAGAATTCAACAGACTTTGGAAATTGCTCACACTCTGCATGGCCCTGGTTTACAGGGACGTCCCAAGTGTGGAGACAAGAAAGCCAAGGCAGGTGGGTGCTGCTGCGAGTCGTCCAAGGCAAGCGGCCAGCACAGCTTTCGTGACCTGCTGGGAGCAGACTGACATGAGTGGGTCACATTAAAGTAGAGTAGGACTGAGAGGGGTTCATCAGGTGTAGGTTATGCTAGCTCCCTACTTGCACCCCTGAACTCCTCAGCAAGAAAAACTTACTTGCCAGTGGCAGGTGACAAGTTCCTAACTGAGGAAACAGTGGAAGTGTGGAGGGGCAGACTGAGTACATGGGAGAGTGAACTACTCGCCCATCAGCAAGAGTAGCTGTGCGAGACTCCCAAGTGAGACAGGCACAAGAGAAGGGGGACAGCCCACGAGCCGAGGGCTCAGCTCATCACGCTGTGTCCCCACACATACGCTGGTCACACACCAGCAGCCAGAGAAGCAACCTACTAGGAGCTCAGCTCTGTAGGCGCCAGAAAATCATCACATGGCTCTTCCATTCTTTGTCTTTCACTTGGTGCCAGGGGAAGAGCAGCTTAGCTCAGCAGCAAGATCTCCTCAGGCAGTCCTCCCCTTAGGTCATTTCTGTCCTCCTCATCAGGAGAAAGCTGCCTGTCCTTACTCGCATGTACTCATGGGAACTCACACCAAATGGAAACCTGTCTGTCAGCTTGCCCTGCCCACCCATCCTACAAGGACAAGGAGGAGGACAGCCAAGCAGCATTCGCAGAAGGGAAGATCTCTTGGAAAAGTCAAACCACAGTCTTTAAAAAAGTAAGACTGGCACTGAGCAGCTCAGAACTTTATTTGCAAAACTATACAAACAACTAAGAGCGACCAGACACTTCCACTAAATCCTGAGCCCCACATACCTGTGTAGAGCACAGCAGATGTAGTACACCAAAGACAGAAGAAAAACATTTTTTGAGACAGGGTCTCACAGTCCAGCCCAGGTCTTGAACTCACTTTGTATCCCAGGCTGGCCTTGAACTCACTTTGCAGTCCATGCTGGTCTTGAATTCACAGTGATCCTCTGGCCTCAGCCTCCTGAGTGCTGAGACTGCAGGTGTGTGCCACACCTGCTGAAACTTAAAATTAGATCCTTTGAAAAACTTACTTAAGAGGTCCAAATATTCATAACACAAGAGAGGGCTTTAAATGATCAAACAATAAAGAAGAGAAATTAAAAAGAGAACTAGAAATTAGGCCTCAACAATAGCTGAACCAGACATGTACTGAAGCACTGGTGTGCAAAAATAGGCAGATATATTTTTTTAGACATAGAACTGATAAAAGAAAATTCAAATTCAGCACTTGAAAATATCTGAGAGGTGGCTACAGAAGCCAGTGGGAGTGTAACAATACAGGAAATGTCAGGCAGTTCCCATCTGAAAGCAGTTTAAGTGCCTGCCTGGTAAGCATAAGGTCCTGAGTTTGAACCCTGGTACCACAAAAAATAAAATGAATAAATGAATGAGCAGGTGTGCCAGGTATACTGCCAGCAAACAAAGCAAGGGAACCTGGACTTGGCAGAATGTATGGCTGAATTTTGGTTGAAAAGGCATGAAATGATCAAGAAGAAAAAAAAAAGAGAGAGAGAGATTTCCAAGAGGAAAAGTGTCGCCCCTGTCAAAATTTAACCCTTATGACCTTTAACACTGTTGGACATTCACACAATAAGAATTCTAAGAAGTAAAAAGAGAAACAGACATGAGCCCACTGACAATAGAAAGTAATTCTTTTGGATTAAGTAGCTAATGTACAAAACTGTGCTCTGGATGCTGTGTGCACACTGGCACACACTGTGACACATGTCATCTGTAGGGACCCTGGGGACAAGACCAAATGTCCAGGAGCTGTGGGTGGATGTCAGAGCTCTTCCTCCTGGGGACTGAACTCAGCACTGAGACAGCTCCCCAGAGCTCTTTGTTTTAAATAGGACCTCACTAAATTGCCCAGGCTGGCCTCAAACTCCCAATCTTCCTGCTTTCGCTTCCTGAGTTGCTAGGATTACAGGCACATATGCCCACGTAGTGGATGGAATTTTTTACTTTGAGTACATATTAATTTTCTAACTTGGAAGAATACATGGAAAAAACTTTCCAGGGTGGAAAATATACAGCAAAAATACTATTTCATAAATCCATTTCGCTTGAATATTTTAAAACAGCAATAGGCTGTCATGTACAAGGTTCTGGGTTTGATTTCTAGCATCACAAAGATAAAGAAAATATAACCAAACATAAAAGAGCAGCAAAACAAGTATTACCTCCTCTAATGCCCTTGGTTCTCTAAATTTGCTTTCTCTGGGGAAGAGCTGAATATTTACGATAAGCTCCTATACTGTCAGCAAGATCTGATGGAAGACCCCAAGGTGTCTGTTTCTATTCATTATGTTAATACACTAACAAGTTCCATTTTATACAATGTAATTATAACTATTTCTTAATGCAATATGCATGTGTAACCATACTTAAAATGTTATTATTTTACATATTTTTAAAAGATGTTAGGTTGGCATAAACTGGGGCTGGGGAGATAGCTCAGAATAGCAAGAACAAGGATCTGGGTTCAGCCCCCAGCATTGCACGCTGTGCTGGTCCCGCGCTGGGTGCACTGTGCCAGCCACTGAAACCGGGTGTGGTAGTGCATGCCTGTAATCCCAGTCCTGGGGAAGCCGAGATAGGAGGATCACTATGATCACTATCACAGAAGTCCAAGCTGCACAGTGAGATGCTATACCAAATAAATAAACAAAAAATAAAGCAAAACAAAAGCGAACACCAGACAATCATAAAGGTGAGAACAACTGATTTAATGTGAGCTTTGCTTTTAGCTTGTGCCGAGTTTTAAAGAACCTGGTGCACAGGTGATGTTCCACTGCGTGGCTTTGGCTTCTGGTCATGGCTTCGCTTGCCACAGTGGCAGGGCAGAACCCAGTCCTACTTCTGATACAGTGAACTTCAGAAAGAAATCCCTTCTCAGTCCACAATCTTAACCTCCTAGCTGGAACTAACAAGTGGTGAGGCTTCAGGTTGGACTCCATCAGAAACCTGCAAGTAAATCTCAAGTAACATTTTCAAAAATAAATCTAATGTCTCTCATTATTATGAAAAGCACATTCCTAATTTAGTTTCCTCAAAATTATATCTTTAGATTTGTCTGATCTTTGCTAAAACACATCTATATGCTTTCTGTGTTGATATTTGAAAGCAGATGCAAAGTCGTTTTTTCCTATTAAAATAATTTTCAACTAAGACAATTCGACCCAAGCACAGTGGTACAGAACTTGGGAGGCCGAGGCAGGAGGACTGCTAAATTCAAGGCCAGCTTAGACTACATAGTAAGACCCTACCTTAAAACCAACCAAGCTCAACCCAACCCAACAATTCATGATTACTCGCAGAGCTAAGGACTGATGACAGTTTAGGAACACTGCTTCCAGGAGCCAGCAGGGAAGCCTTCTGACAGTTGCCATTTTACTTGAGCACAGGTAAGAATAATGGTGGGCACAGTGATGCTCTTCCAGAACACAGTAAGAGAACCCTCTACTCAAGGCTGGGGAGATAGCTCAGGGGAATAAATGCTTGCCTGGCAAGCGCAGGGTCCTGAGTTCAATTCCTGGTACGGGGCGGGGGGGGAGGGATGCTGGTGTTTGGGCTCAGTACTGGCACTCTTTGGCTCCCTGGTTTCTAAGACTTGGTGTCTGCGCCACCTGGGAGGCCACAGGATATAACTAATCCTCACCAGTGCCCCACAGCCACTCAGTTCACACAACGTCCTGGGTCACTCTGACAGTCACCTGGAGGCTGCCCTCTGGCCAGGGCCTTGCTCTGGCACCAGTCCTTGGTGGTTGTCTACCCCACCAGATGACAATGCTCTCCTCCCAGCCAGATGTAGCCACTGAGGAATGCTCGCACATGCTGTTCCAGCCAGCTAAAAGTCTGTCCCCGACAAGTCTGCTACCGCTGCTGCCTCAGGAGGCCCAGGGCTTTCCACCTGGGTAAAACCTGTTTTCTCTGACACCACCAAGCAAGAGCTACTGTCTGGCCAGATGTGGTGGTGCACCTCTGTCATCCCAGCACTCCAGAGACTAGGTAGGGGGATTGCTGAGGGTTACACAGTAAGTGCAAGATCAGCATGAATTACAGAACGAGACCGTCTCAAAAAGTAAGACCCTGGATGGCGTAGCTCATTTGGCTCGGATGCCTATTTCTCAGACATCCAACTTGGAGTGTGCCATCTACAGTTTCCCGTTCTCTCCCTCTCTGGAAGTAACTGCTTTTCGTAATTAATGTCTCCAGCACGGCTGGCCTTAGCTCACTTTGTAGCCCAGGCTGGTCTCAACTTACAAGAATCCTGCCTCAGCCTCCTGAGTGCTGAGATTACAGGCAAGTGCCCCTACCCCTGGCTCCCCTGACTTTTATTTCAAATACCATATATCTTCTATCAACTCTTCATTTCCAGTTTTAAATTTAAATACAATACATTCCCCAAATTCCCACCCAATCAAAACCAAACTAAATTGGATGAAATCATGCTTAAAACACCCAACAGTAAATCAGAGATGTATTAAAATTATACCATATCATATAATTTACATAACAAATGTATTAAGGTTCCTAATTATATATACGAAGTGCTCATGGAAGAGAAAGAAATGTGAACCTGCACACTCCTGGGGCCTGAGGTGATTCTGGGTCAAAGCCCTCAAAGCCATGTTTCCTCTGATGTGGAACCTCCAGGTCCAGGTAGGTCACAGCAGAAAACAACTAGGAATGTGTGAGAGATTACACAGACTCTGAAAGCAGAGCACCATTAGCTGTAACTAGTGCAGCTTTTAGAAAAATATTCAGAATGTTAAGTTTTTTGAAAGTTGGCACAATCTTGCGAGGACCTGAAGGATGGAAGGTCACGGGAACCCGGACGGCAGGTGCCAGCAGCCTCATGGGACGTGGGCCGTGGAGCGTGCCCACCTTTCCACAGTGAATGTGAGCCACCTGCACAATGGGAAATGCATTAAAGAAATGTCCCCTGTGGATGTACAAGTGTGTGGCCCCTGTGTGACGTGTGGCGGCTGGCTGTTGAGCTGCAGGCCTGGTGTACAGCGTGGGCGCCCTGTGTGGCCACCTGTGTGGGGCCACAGGGACAGCGCACTCCCAAGAAGGGGGGGTTGCAGGGCAAATGCCACCTTGGTGAACACAGACAGGACGCCCCTGATTCAATCCCTAGCACCGTAAACAGAAACAAAAAAATAAAGATATACATGTATGAAAAAAAGATATACGTATATGCACAAATAACATTCTGTGAAATAAAAAGGCAGAATGCTATGGGGGTGTTCGGTACTAGGGATTGAGCCCACGGAGCACTAAACTATGTCTCCAGTCCCTTTTATTTTATTTTACTTTGAGACAGAGTCTCAGTAAGTCTTGCCAGCTGACCTTGAACTTGCAATCCTGTCTCAGCTTCCTTAGCAGCTGAGATTATAGGCACATCTTCAAAAGCAGACAGAATTTTAGTTCTACTATTACCCTTCTGGAGAGTCTTCATTTCTTGCTATACATAAAAATGATGATTAATATAGAATTAGCCTTCTTAATGCTGAAAATGCAATAGGGCTAGTATAACCTAGAAATGTTCCAGAGAAGCTGAAAAGCTACAATGGAACCTGGAAAGAACTGCACCTTCTGGTTGTGGAGATGACAGGCACTCTGTCTGTTCTGTGCCTCAAACAAATGAACAAGGAAAATAAGGAGGCTTAGAAAGAACGGGCATTACAGAAGGCGTGGCTGCAGCTTGACACGCTGATGGACTCTGTTGTGGAAGACGTATATTCCAGCACTGCCCAATCTTCCCATAGCCAAGGCCTCCGGGCAGCCCAGAAGCTCTTGAGAAGCCCTTGGTAGCCTGGTTGGCCACTGAGTCTGGGGGCCACCAGTGGCTGGCACTGTGGAGGGCAGTATCACTGGAGGACACCACAGCAGAGGCGGTGACAAGGGTGACAGAAGCTCAACCACTAGCCCCACAGGAAGCCAGATGCAGAAAGCAGGAGCCTGCAGAAGAGCAAGGCTTTGAGAAAGCAGAAAAAGGGACAGAACAGACCAGCATGCACTAACAGACCTGAGAGAGAGGGCTGCTGCTGGGACACAAAAAGGGGGCTCAGGGGACGGGAAACAGCACAGCTGATTTCCAGAGTGTTCTTGGACACCCTGGAGGGGCTGAGCACAAACCCAGCCCGTGACCCTGGCATGTACACATGCACACAGTGACACATGAGAAGATGTGTGGCGACCCCAGTGGGCATGGGTATAACATGGCAACAACCTCATGGCTCACCGATAAGAAAAGGAAAAAGTCCTAGTGCATTCAGGAGCAGCAGAATAAGCTGCAGCTGCCCATGTCAGCACGGACCCTGCCAAGCAGTGGAGAAAATGCTCTGCGGGTGTGCTCACGGCAGCTGAAGAAAGCCTGCAGAGTGGAATCGCAGGCCCTCTGACCTCTGGCCCCTGGGAAGGCCCATGTGGGAACAGAAAGGAACCACTGTTGCCCCACTGCTTGCTGCAGGTCCACGTGGGACACCTGACCACATCTGCCCCACCCCCCCAAATCTGCAGAGTGAAGAGAAGCACAGCCATTCTCCCTGTTCTAATCCGCCCAGGTGGAAGCCAGGTGCAAGCCAGGTGCAGAGGGTACAGGCACACGGGGCCTGGGAGGCCTGGGGGAGGAGGGGCATGTCTGGAGGCATCACCTGCTTCCTCCTGCTCAGGAAGCAGTGTGTATGGGAGCTGGATCAAGGGTACCGACACCTCAAGTATCACAGAGATGGGAAGAACTGAGAGAAGGGCAAGTCACAGGCACCGTAAGGCAAAGCCAGTGCAGCACAGCTTCCCTGCCTCCCTCCCATCCACGAGCCACATGTTTCTGGATGAGGATGGGAGCAATGGGACATCTACCGCCAGCACTCCTAGGGAGGCATGCCCGTACCCTCTGGGGACCGCTGATGACAGAGGTAAATTCCCACAGGTGCCACACCTCTTCGGCTCTCAAGGAATGGTGTTACAAGTCACGATTACCCAAATGACAAATTTTTCTTCATCCTCTGCTGAGACACTGGACTTTCTCTGACATATGGCTGTCCTTCCCACCTGCTAGACTAAGTTCACCCAGCATCACTCCTGTGCAGATCTAACTGAGACCGGGGGCCACCCACCCTGCCTCTGTGTACCAAGGCACCATGGGACACAGGCACTGAGGGTGCCAGTGCCACAACCACGGAACTAAGAATAAAAATGTCCACGTTTCTGCCACGTACCACACTACTACATTCTTGGGCATCAGGGTTAAAAAAGAAACGATCATTTTTCCATGACAAAATAACAGGTTTCAAAGTCTAGGGCAGAGTCACATAGTAATTGTGTATCCTAGAAACACATAAGAGTATTTGTATAAAGCCTGTATTATCCCCAAGTTTCAGCTGCTGAACTAGCAGCTTTTTCTTTTGAGGTCAGGCCAAAATAAGTTCTAAGGCAGTTTATTTGCCATATTTAGGGTATTCATGTGGGAGCAATGACAAACATCTGGCTATGATAGTTTCTGGAATTCTGACTATTTCTTCCTGGCCAGAATGAAAACATTTTTATTGAAATAGCAAGTTAAAATCTTCTAGTGTGGAACTTCGTGACTGAGAATTTTATTCTATCACATATTTAAACTAATGCTTCTGCAATTCTTGAAAGAAGAAAATGAAAGCCCATCCTAAATCCTTTGAGTACACTGAAGGAAAGGGAAACATGAATAAATCGTAAAGAAAGTCATCACGTCATTAGAATTTGACCCCTACTTACTGCTTCTCAGCCTTCTGGCTAAGAGCAAGTGAATTTGACCCCTACTTGTTCACAAAGACACAGAATAGTGACTACCCGGGGAAGGTCCCATACCAAAGTACACCCTAGATTTTTTTTTAATGCAGGCAACTGGACTCAGGGCCTCATATATTCTAGGTAAGCGCTCCATACTCAGCTGCGACTGTTCTTTTAACCACTAAACACCACTTCTGACATAATACCAACTTTCAGATAGCAGAAAGGCTGTATCTCGCATGGACTCCTAACTCCCCAAGTGATGGATTATAAGCCAGTGGGAGTGTAGCTATGCTAGACAGCCTGCCCTCTGAGGCCCTGAGGAGACTCTCAGGCCTTTCCTTCCTGCACCAGTGACAGAGCCCAACACCTTTCAGCCCTCACGTGGCTAGTCTGGAAGCATTTCTACAAATGCAAATCTGTGGAGATGGAAAACAGATTACTATTCACTGAGAGCTAAGGGGAAGGGGAAAAAGTTAACAGAGGTGGAGGTGTCTCATTTACTCTTCTCTCGACAAGGTAAACTGGCATGCAACGTCCAGCTGATCAAAAAACAAACTGGGCAAAAACAACACTCTAAGTCTGAGATTGGAATTCATTTCATCAGCTGAAACAAAGCTTTACTTTAAAAAAAAAAAAAAAAAAAAGCCAATGAATGATCTTTGGATGGTCAAATATTCCATGAATAAATGTCAAAAGGCACTAAAAGTAAGATGTTGTTGAAGCCTCCATCCACATGCAGGGCTCCCTCCACCTTAAATCAATCACAGAGCTTTTTTCCTCTGTTCCACCACAATGCAATGACCTTTCCCATAGAAAGAAGTATTTTAACCTAACTGTGGTGACTATAAAAAACTACAAAGCAGCTCTCATTTCCTTATCTGACAAAATTCTAGCAAGTCAGAACTTGTTTATCACATGATTTATATGGATAAGGGTGATCATAAACTCTAGCAGCTAATACTTGTACATGAGATAAATATTGATTTAAAAATACAGTATCAGCTGGGTGCAGTGGTGCACATCTATAACTCCAGCTACCTGGGAGGCAGAAGCAGAGGCAGAAGGATTACAAGCTGAGTGCAGCATGAGAAACTCAGTAAGACCCTGTCTCAAACACAGAAAGGGCTGGAATATAGCTTAGCGGTAGCTTCCCAGGGCTCCGTTCCCAGGGTCCCATTGGTGGTAGGAGCAGTATCAAGGACAGTTTCTATTTTTAAAAGTCTGCATGACATAAAACCTTGAAATGTTTCTAGAAGACTACAACTAGGCCTCCGCCTTTGTGTACAGGCCCTGCTGTGCTATCTCCAGGAGCGTTAGAGCCTTGAGCTGCACGTGTGTTTTTCCTGACTCACCAACCACGCTCAGCAACAAGGCTAGCTCAGGCCCTACACACACTCCATCCCAGGAGATACCTCTAGGACAACTTACTTCCCTGTGGTGCGATGATGGAGCCTTGGGCCCCACGCAGGACAGGCAAGTGCCCTACTACTGAACTATACTCCCAGACCCAGATAACTTCTTTTTTTAAGAACCAGATAACATTTTAATAATTCTCATATTTTTGGCTCAAAACCTTTCCTTCTGCAGCCACTGGAAGTAACCTTTAAATATCATTTTAACACAGTAGGATATACTTCAAACCCACTTGGATGGACAGCTGGAATGAAAAAGTTGGATTTTTTTTTTCTGGCTGGCTCAGCCTGCCCTGGGGGTGGAGCTGGCACAGCATGTGGTACCAGAGATAGGAACCAGGGTCCCTGCAATTGCCTAAGCTTGCCTAAGCAGGCGCTTTAGACCACTGAGCCATCTCGTTGGCCCAAAGTTGGAATATTTTTGAGTGTTGGCAAGAATGCAGAGAAATCAAAACCCTCCTAACGCTGTTGGTGGAATGTAAAATGGTGCCACTACTCTGGAAAAGGGCCTAGAGGATGTTTTAGTGATTAAACTTTAGGATTACTATATGGCCTAACAATTCCATTCCTGAGTACACACCCAGAAGAAATGAAAAATCAGATCCACACAAAAACAGCATTATTAATGACACCCCAAAGCTGGAAATAATCCAGACATCATTAAGTGAGGAACAGATAAATGAAATGCCATACAGTGGAATTCTATGCATCATGAAACAGAATGAAGCACTGACCCACTCACGTTATATGCGTGAACTTCAAAACATTAAACAAAAGAGGTGAGTCACAAAAGACTACCTAAGATCCCACTCACATGAACGCCCAAAACAGAAAACAAACATGGAGATGGAAAACAGGTTACTGTTCACTTAGGGCTAAGGGGAAGGGAAAAGTTAACAGAGTGTCTCAGTTACTCTTCTCTTGTTGCTGGGACAAATACCCAACACTAAAAATGAGGGAAGGAAAGGTTTATTTAGCTCAGTTACTGGAGGTTTCAGTCCATGCTCAGCTGGCTCCAAGGCAGAGTGGCATGGCAGAGGGCAGCAGCTCATGGCATGGCGAAGAGCAACAGGAGCCAAGGGAGTGGCAGAGTTTAGGCAGCTAGCTAGCCTCTTTCTCCTCCTTACGCTGTAATGCAAATTACCTGCCCCAGTGCAGGTGCAGCCTCCACACCCACACGACTGCTTGAGGCATGGGGGGGGGGGGGGGGCTGGTTACCTATACATAAACCATAACAAGAGGTGATAACTAAAGGGCATGGGCTTATTTCTGTAGAGATGAACATGATCTAAAATTTACTGTGGTATAGGGCTGGCCAGATAGCTCAGTAGATTAAAGCACCTGCTTATGCAGACACAGGGACCAGGGTTTGAACCCCTGAGTGCTGTGCCAGCCCTGTTCCAGGGTGCACTGAGATGGTGATTGACACTGGGCATGGTGGTGTGTGCCTATGATCCCAGCATTTGGGAGGTTAAAAGCGGGAGGTTCACTATGAGTCCAACCTGTGTACTGAGACCCTATACTAAATTAAAAAACAAATAAAAAGCAAAATAAATAAAACTGACTGTGGTGATAGTTGCCCATTTCTGTGAACACCAAATAGTGCTGGATTATATACTTTAAATGGGTAAAATGTATGAATGGGTAAATGTGAATTACACTTCTATGAAACTGTTAGAAATTTTAGCTAAATTGGGAGTGTGGTACACACCTATAATCCTAGCACTCTGGGAGGCTGAGGCAGAAGGAATACAAATTCAAGAAAGCAAGACTGTTTCAAAATAAAGATAAAAATAAATGCAGAATTTTTTTCAGCTCCACCTTACTTACCCTCTAACACTAATAAATACTGAACATGTAAGAATGAACCTAGCTTCTAGCTTCAAGCCATTTTGATTGAGGGGGTGCGAAAATTAAACAGGAATGTTCTATCTGGCTCAGAAAAAGCCGAACAACGCCTGGCCCTGTACTCAGTCCCACTGACTTTTCTCTCAGCAGCTTTCGCTCTGGAACTGTTCTCATGCTTGCAACCCTAATCCTGTACAGAAACTCCTTTCCAAGTGCTCCCTCTGGGAGATGGATAGAACTGAGACTTCTGAGCTCATTTCCTTGGGTAAAAAGTACCCTAAATGCTCGGTTACAACATTACAGAGGATTATATCTTATTTATAATCAACAACCAATGTTTGTTTTTTCCCTTTAGGTTCTAGATTTAGTTGAGAAAGGCCATTAGACAGGACAAATATGACACCTAAGAACAAACATTATCATACATCTTTTCCTTTCACTTTTTTAATGTTGAACCTGTTACGAGGCTTGCCTCTGGCAAGTTCATTTGCCACAGGATGGCTGAATAACAGAAATTGTTCTGAACATCTGAGTGGAAAAGATCTGGGAACCCAGGTCAGCTCCCAGGTCTTTGCCCTATTTCCTACAGGATAGCCACAGAAAACGTGGCAGAGGAGCAAACAATGCTATCTCTGCTCAGCTCAAAGGTTACTCTAGGGTTAAGATCCGAAACGTCCCACAAAACCACTTATGTTCCGAGTGGGGCTTCTGGATACTGAGCATGCGACTCTCATCAACGGATTAATCCATCAAGGAGCTCCTAATTACGGTGCCCTGCTGGGAGGTCGAGTCTGACTGGAGACGGCAGGCCCCTGGCAAAATAAGCCGGAAGAGTACATTCTCATCCTCAGCCCCCTTCCTTCTGGATCTCTTTCTGCTCTTCTCTGCCTCCTGGCTGCTATGCAGGGAGCAGCTTTCTCCCATCCCTTCCACCAGTCTGTTTCTGCCATGGAGTCTGCTTCCCACAGATCAGAACCTCTGAAACCATGAGCTGAAATCAGTGTCGCTTCCCTTAAAGTTGACTTGCTAAGGAACTCTAGTCACACAACACAATGGTCTGTTATATCGTAACAGACCTTGCCCAAAACAGTGACTCCTGTGATGAAATATTTTGTTTCTTTCTCAGGTAAGATGTGGAAAGCACCTGGGTACCCTGGAATTCTTGAATTGTACCACGAGACACTATACTTGTCACGTGACACTCAAGGACAAGGCCACCTTATCCAGAACTCCAAGCAGAATGACAGCCTTAGGTCTCCATGGAACTTCACCTGCCTGCCCCAACACACTCTGGAACAAGGCCTTACCCACAACTCAAGCCTCTTCTTATTGCCTCTATACTATTTTGATCCTCAACAGAAATCTCTAAGCACAAATAAACCTATTACTGGAGGCTAACATCTGTCTTGATTACTTCCTCACTGCCAGGACAAAATACCTGGCACTCACACATTAAAGGAGCAAAGATTTCTTTTAACTCAGTTTGTAGAGGTTTCAGTCCACAGCCAGCTGGTTGTAGGGCAGGGAAGCACGACAGAGAGGTGTGACGGAGGAGAAACAAGTTCACGGCACGGCAGGTGGGGGCCGGCAAGCCTGCCTTCCTTCTCATTCCACAAAGGCTATCAACCTACTGGCTGATGCTACTACACACCCCACACTGGGCCTTCCTATTAGCCACAATGTTATGGTTTGTATCTAGTCGTCCCCCCAAAGCCTCATGTAAATCATGCGGCAGTCATGTGCGCAGCTCAAGGGGTGGAGCCAGAGGACCAGGGTGGGGTTTGAGGGGCGTGGTCAGAGAGGCGTTAACCAGTAAAGTGACAGGATTCCCCCCCCCCCCGCCCCCCGCAAGGCCTGATGGGCTCTCTTGCTGGCATATGTCATCTTGGACATAGCAGCAGCACCCCAGCCTCTCCTCCAGATGCTACAGAGCTGGGGCAGTGCCTTGAAACCTCCAGTAACTGTGAGCTGAACCTTTCCTTTCTTAATTTTGAGTGTTGGGTATTTGTCCCAGCAGTGAGAGAAGAGTAACAAACACACACACCTACGGATATAGCTATGCTAAGCCAATTAGCATACTGGTCCACTTATCCACCCGTAATCTAGGATTACATGTCCATGACCTAGCCACCTCCACGGAGAGCGTGAGGGGGATATCTAGACATAAACCATTACAAGATCATTTTCTTAGCCTCACTTCTGTGACATTAAACGTTGGAAAAGCTTTTGAAGATGTTTCTTTAATCCAATATGTTAAGTCTTAGAAAAGAAAAAATGGATTTATGCATTAAATATGAAAACGAATCAGCAAATTTAAAAAAGAATATTTATTCTAATACCACTTAAACAGACAAAATTCTAATACAGCATGTGAGTCTAAGAAGCAAACAATGTAACGTATTGATATATACCTATATTTTTACTATATTCAATCATTTTGCAGGGCTGGAGAGGTAGTTTGGCAGGCTAAGTGCCTGCCTGGCAAGCACAAGGACCCAGGTTCAATCCCCGATACCGCATGCCATGCCAGCCCCACCACCAGGTACGCTGAGCTGACCACCAACACCAGTGCATGCCTATAATTCCAGCGCTAGGGAGGTTAAGACAAGAGGATCACTATGAGTCCAAGCTGCATAGTGAAACCCTGTACCAAAAAAAAAAAAAAAAAAAAAAAAAAAAAATTTTTTTTTTTTTTTTTTTTTTGGTCTTTTTTGAGTCAGGGTCTCTCTATGCAGTTCAGGCTAGTCTTGAACTTACATTTTTATTTATTTATTTTTTAAAAAAATTTTTTAATGTTAAGGCCTGCTCAGCCTGCCCTAGGGGTGGGGCTGGCACAGCATGTGGTGCCAGGGATTGAACCGCAGTACCTGCGGCTGCCTAAACTTGCCTAAGCAGGCACTTCAGACCACTGAGCTATCTCACTGGCCCTGAACTCACTTTTGTAGCCCAGGCTGGTCTTCTCCTGTCTCAGCCTCCCAAGTACTGGGATTACAGGCATGTGCCACCACACCTGGCTCCCAAATAAATTTTTTAAAAAAACCATTTTGTCAACATTACCAGTACAATCTACTACTAGGGAACTGTTCAAAATGAAATATTTATTGCTGATCTGGAAAAATAAGCCCTACACTCACATTTCGCATCACCTCCTCTGTGTCGGGCACTCCGCATAGCATGTGTTCAAGGACACACCAGCCATCCCAAGAAGGTCTGTCCCTCCTAGGTGGCCAGGAAACCAGGTGGCTGAGCAAGAAGGGTTCTAGAAAAGTAACCTGGCTGCGCTGCACTGCACCCTTTGGTTCTCTTAGCCAGCCTCTTGAAAGAGGAGCTTAGGAAGATCTAGTCCCTTCAGAATTTTATAACATCTCCCCTTAGTACTAGGGATTAAGCTAAAGAAACTGTCCTTGAGTTATACCCCCAGACCACTCTATTTTGCAACAGGATCCTGCTAAACTGGTAGGTTTCCAGGCCAGACTTGAACTTGGTGATCTTTCCGTCTCAGCTTGCCACAGTGCTGAGATTATAGGTATGGGCTGCCAACGTGTCAAGAATAGCAGCTTTAACAAACTGAAAGAAGAACTCAGATGCACTACTGCATCTAGGACTTCACCGTGTCTCCACCGAAGCCGCTCTTGGTCAACTGGACAAACGTACGATGTCTAACCAGCAAGACGGCGTTGGGTACATAGCGCCTGATATTTAGAAGCCAGAGGCTGTGCTTCTTACCTCAACGTCGAACACTTCCACAGTGCCATCCAGCAGCTTCACTCTGATATGCATGTGCTTCTCTTGCATTCTGGGAGACAGCATCTGCCCTGGCTCCAGGGTGCTCACACCCACAGGGGTCTGGGCACACAAGCGTGTCCCTGCTGTCTGCAGGACCCTGTATGTTCCTTCAATCTCCCCCATTCTTCAGTGAAGGAAACACTAAAATAAAAGAAAAACACGTCAAGGAACTACCACCTTATTTAGATGTTAAAACCATGTTTAAAAAAACATGGGGTACACACCACCCCATTACATTTTTGCAACTTCTGTGAGTCTTAAATTACATCCAAACAGAGTTCAAAAAAGATTACACACACACATAGGTGGGGCTGAGGTAACTGACAGGAGCCCAAATAACATTCCTTGGTGCCATGAGCTAACATACACATTAACTTCTCAACCCCTCCGAGACCGTGTTACTGTGACTGATATTACACCACTCGCCTAGTAGGGGGTGAGACGTCCTCATGCACAGGACCATTTCTAGAAGGGATGACGGGCACCGTGAGGCGTGACAGCCACAAGTACCAGGCAGTGTCTAGCCAGATCTGACGCACCTGTCTCACCTCTGCTACCTGTGTGGAGGAGATGGCTACACAGGCTAGGGAGGATACCAAGAAAGACAGCTAGGCTTGTCTTTGTACTTCGTTTTTCTAATTTGCTCCTCACTAACCTGGGTGGCTGCCACTGGCTGGCCAGGTAACTTCATGTATGGCACTAAATGGCACACTGGATGCTGCTTGACAATAGGAACTTGGTCAGAAACACCTGCCCCAGGCCAGGCCCTTCCAGTACCCTGTCCCAAACTTACAATAACCTGTACCCTTGGCCCAAGTAACAGGTGACACTGAAGGTTGAAGAGGGCCAGGGAGGAACTCATGTCCTTTTCAATTGCTACTGCACTAAAGGGAAGGTTTCTACTTTGAAGCTATTCGTTGTAAGCCGGGAATACAGTTCAGCAGCATAAGCGCCTGCCTAACAAGCGCAAGGGTCCAAGTTCGTTCCCCAGTGTGTGTGTGTGTGTGTGTATGTGTATTTTTTATATATATTTTCATTGTTTTAACAAGCATCAGGTTAAATATCAGTTAGACTTTCCTAAAAACGGCTTATTCTTTATTATATTTACTAATATAATTACCTACAATATTTGATTTTTTTTTTCTGCCAGCACTAGGATTGAATCCAGGGAGTTCTGAGCTACAGCTTCCTGCTGCCCCTTCTTTCTTTATTCTGAGATAGGTCTTGCTAACTTGCCAGCCTGGCCTTGAGCTTGTGATCAACCTGCCTCAGCCTCCCAGAAAGCAAGGCTTACAAATACGCACCACCATCCCAGCTCGATTTTCTTTCTCAAATGTTATTAAGCTTGCAAATTAATTTAAAGGAAAGTATGTAACAATACAAAGGTTATATCTCAAAAGTAGTGAAGAGACACAAGTGTCACTTATGCAGCTAATAAATGATGCAGGGTTGTAACATAAGCAGGTACAGCAGTATACATCTGTAATTCCTGGGGCTGGAGAATCACAACTTGAAAGCCAGCCTGGGAAAGTTCATGAGACTCGTCTCCAAACAAAAAGAGCTGGGCATGTGGCTCAGTGGTACAGCACTAGTCTGGGATCGTCCCCAGCACTGAAGAGAAAGAGTTGTTTCTTAACTTCCAACCCAGTTCCCTTTGTGCCAACTTAATCGCTGCTGGTCTCTTAGCTCTCTCATCTTTTTCATGCATGCTTTATTATTAAGACAAATCAAAATCAAGGACTTGTCTACAGCTTGTATGAAATTCAGAAAACTTCCTAACTCACTGCTAACTATGGAAAACAGTGAGCTCTGTCCTTTCTATCAAATGGGATTGTCTCTATCTTGGCCTTTGCTCACCCAGAGCAGCCCCTCCTCTGCACACTTAGTCACGAAGTTCAAACCATGGGAATACAGCTCAAGACAGCTTATCAAGACCCAAGGACTTTTGTTCACCACTGTCACCTTGTTTTGTACCTCTTCCTCCTCAGTAACCCTCCCGATTCCTCCTTAGTTAGCAAACTGGGGCAGACTGTGAACATTCTATCCAGCCAGTGGGGAAGAAGTCAGCTCTCCCCTGCACTAGGGATAAAAGAGCTGGCCCTCCTTTGTTCTGTGCACACCCACAGCTCCAGGCGCCCTCCTGCCTTGCCAAATTCTCTTGCTTGTTATCTGTGTGCCTAAATTGTCCGGCACCCACAGTTAGAGTTCAGGGGCCTATTTGTGATGCAGCCAACACCTACTGTGCACTTACAGCCCCGTTCCATAAAGACGACTTAGGCCTAGGCTCAGCACACAGGCACAGCTCCTCAAACAAGGAAGCAGAAAACCAGAAAGTTAAAATCCCATGCGAGGCTCTAATGGCTGTTTTCAAGCTCCTGGGGACACACGGGGACACACACACACACACACGCACGCACGCACGCACAGGCACACCCCTACCCTTACGGGGCAGTGCACAGGACAGACCACAACAGGAGGGCAAAAATGATCACAGTATAACATCATGGCACACACTACTAACTTTAACAGGAGACATACGAGTTTTGGGAACCACAGACAGGAACCTTTTCACTTCATTTCCAAACTTACTTATTGATAGTTAAGGCAAATGTAAGAAATATAAATGAAAATTTCCACCTTTAGGATACCTTCAAAGTTAAAACAGATGAAATACAAATAATCTCTAAACAAACAATACACAGACAGACACACAAACCCACCAAATAATAATCCCTAAAGCTTCTGGTTGGTTAACGTCATTTGTGAAAACTGAACCAGTGGGTGCTTCTAAAACAAGGTATATATGATGTTACTTTGGTCTCCAAAACCAGCCTTTCCTTCAAATAAGACTATAAATTTGGGGGGCTGGGGAGATAGCTCCATGGCACAAGTGCCTGACTGGCAAGTGCAAGGTCGTAAGTTCGAACTTCAGTCCTGAAAAAAAAAAAAGTCCTAAGGCTATAAATTTGAAAATGTATATAAAGTCAAAATACACTTATGTATTATGTATACTCTTATATATCCCACTATACAATTTTCATTTATATTTTTAATACACTTATTATTACCTGTTATGGACAAGGTCTTGCCATGGAACTACCTGGGCTGGTTTTCCACTCCTAAGCTCAAATTATCGCCTGTTCAGCCTCCCAAGTCCTGAGTCACTGTGCATGACTGAATACCTTCAGTTGCAGAAATAACTTCCAAGTTTTTCTCTTCTTGTTATAAGAAAGACGTTATGCTAATTGTTATGTCTAAACAGTTAATTCTAAAAAAACAGGAAAGGCTAACCATAGTCCCTCAAGGTTGAGTGCTAAAAATAAGAAAACATAAGGAAGTTATTAACAGGAAAGTCAGATAATGGTCCCCCCTTAGCAGAAAAGAGAGGCTGTCACTGGGATGGAGACAGAGAGAAGAAGGTCTTGGGTGATTCACATAGTTCTACTTACTGACCTGGACAGTACTTATGAATATTTATAAATCATGAAGCCGTACATTTGATTTACCTAGGCCAAAGGAAGATGTCACGGGGGCTGAAGATGAGAAACACTGCCATAAGGCAAGATGTTAATTTGAGGAAGACAAATTCACTTAAGAGAAAGGACCCTATTCCAAAGAAAAAATAAACTTCACAATAATGAAGTGATCTAAACCATCTATAACTGCTCAGTTAAAGTTTAAGATGATGACTTCAGCTTCAGACTCGAAGGCTAAGCTTATTAGTAAGTGTAGGAAACCTTAAAAGTAAAGATCTTAAAAGAAAATTGGCAGGCGGTCTCAGTGTGGTGAGTGTGGGTTACCCTTGGTCTCACAGCTGATCGACAGCTGGATACTCTCTCTCAGCATCGTTTGCTGCAGCCCCGTGGACTCTCCCTGCTGACAATGGAAAAAATGAAAGGAAAAGTGTATGTACTGAATTTGTCTTCCATAAACTTAAGACATAATAGAAACTTCGCTTTGTGTGCTCATAATATTAAAAGGACAAGACTACATAAGCCAGACCAGAAACATACAAGGCCACTGGCAGTCCTGGAAGTTTGCTGGCAACCCCACCCAGTCCGCTCGTGCCAGCGAGCTCCCCGCAGAACCCCCAGGAGAACGACAGTGTGCAGAACCAGGGACCAGGGAGGACTCTTCTTTCCATGTGAATGGAATTCTTTGTAGTCTTTTTTTTTTCTTTGTAGTTTTCAATACTAAAAATATCTCCGACTGGCTGGATACAATTTCTAATACTGACTACAGCAGACAGTAGGACTATCTACTATAAATTCAGCTCCTGTGGATATATTCTCATTTAGCAATAACTCTGTGACATGCTTTCTTCTTTTACAGTTGGAAAACTTAGTTCGTAGAACTGCAGGGGCTTAAGGAATGTGACGAACATCTCTGTGGAGGTCTGGGGCTGAAGGTGAAAGGAAATCTATACTTTCTGCGAACCTACAACTGCTCTTAACAACTAAACAAAAGGTCTGAAGCAACACATCAGGGCTTTACACTCTTGTCCTTTTCTTTTGCTAGAAAATCAGAATGTTGTTCCCTGGACAAAAGCATAGCCTACTGCCGACAGCGAAGGGAGCTGGGTAAAACCGCTGCTGGCAGTAAAAATCCGCCTTTCTTGAAATGTACATGGATTACCTTTTAGGAGATCCAAAGCTAAGCCTCTGTACTGTCTGTTATGGTTTACATCTAAAATATCTCGCAAAAAACATTATCCCTCAGAACCCTCACATTCAGAGGTGAGGCCTAGCTGGAAGGGGTGGGTGACTGGGGACACAACCAGGAAGGGTGTATCTTTATTCTTCAGTAGGACCTGAATGCCATGCATAATGATCACATCCAGCATGGCAGGCACCACACCGCCCTGTGACACATACAGACCCATGTCCATAGCAGGATAACCTGCTGCAAGAGCCAAACCCCAGAAGGGCGCCTTCTTGTCCTGGCCACCAAGCGGCACGCAGCTTCCTTTCGCGGGCTCACCAAACTGTTTCTGCCCCAGAACCAGTCAGTCACAGATAGAACTATAAGCCCCAAACAAGCATGTCCTGTGTCCCCCCTCCCCCACTTTTTTGGCTTGTTGCCACAGTGTTGCACTATGCAGTCAGGTTAGCCTTGAGTTCATTTTGTAGCCCAGGAGGGCCTTGAACTTGTAGTGATCCTCCTGCCTGAGCCTCCCGAGTGTTAGATTACAAGCATGTACCACCACACCTGGTACTCTCTCCCGCTTTAAATTATGGGTGCTGAGTATCTTTCTCCTAGCAACAAGAGTGATAATGCACGGATTAACCAAAGCAAATAGGTATGATGCCTGTCACTTACTCAACTTGTCTAACATGACTAAAATCCCCTCAGTACTGGGGTGAACTTTTACAGCTGTTAACAGTCAAATGTCCCTCCAGTGGCTGCATTTCCCCTTCAGTACAATGTACGACAGATGGATCCTCCTTTACTCTCTAAGCATGCCTGATATTTTTTAGAATAAACAGTTAAGTAAGAATAAGCAGTTAAGTAAGTGAACGACTGTAAGGGAGCTGAGGAACAATTCAGGTCTTATACTACAAGGCCAGGCTCAAAGAGCTGATGAGAAACAGCTGGCCATCTGCACCCCTCCTCCTTGGACACACTGCACTGCTCTCTGGAAGCTGACGTGGCCTGTGCATCATGGAAACCACAGCTGGCAGTGTTCCCTGAACAAAGCTGTACCACTGGCAGTGCAGGGAAACACGGTCTCTCAAGTCCTGGGAAGGCAGTCACCACCCAAGAACCTCTGGCGCTGGAAGGGCAGCTTACCAACACTTTGAATTGGCCACTTAACAAAGCAGGCACTGGTGGCGAATGAGGACAGAGCAGCTGCCTAGGCTGCAGAAGTCCACAGCCAGTGCCCTGGGCCTCCAGTTCCAATTCTGCCCTTGACAAGGTCAGTAATGTCTCCCATTCCAGCCCAAGCTCTTCATCTGGAAAACAGCAGGGGGAGGAGAGCAAAACTCAGGTTCCTTTCAACTCGAAAGATCCACCATTCATTCATTCATTTATTCACTCAATCGTTTGTATTTGGTACAGGGTCTACAGATCCCACTCAGTGATTCTCCTGCTTTCAGCCTCCCACGTACTGGGATTACAGGTGCGCACCAGCATCCCCAGTCTCAATCACCCATCTCGGTGCATCCTGGGGGTGGGGGTGGGGCAGCACAGCACACCAGGGATCAAACCCCAGCTGCTATGCTCTGCCTAAGCAGGCACTTTAGTCCACTGAGCTATCCGGCTGGCCCTCCACAATTCTCTTATAAGCAGTTCAATCTGAAAATAAACTGGAAGGTGATGTATCCTTGATTCTAATTAACTTCTAGTATTACTTAAAATTTTTATTTTAGAACATTTTTAGACTTACAGCAAAACATGTAAATACACATACTATAGAGGTCCTGTATATCCCATACCCAGTTTTCACTATTATATCCCATACAACTTATATTTTAGTAGGTATTACAAGTCATCTAGAGATAAATAAGTAGGTTTGGAGTTGCAATGTGGGCTCTTGTCTCTAAAAGGTTCAGCAGGTTGGGCATATAGCTCAGCAGCACAGCACCTGCCTGGCAAGCTCAAGGTCCTGAGTTTGATTCCTGTTATGAGTCAAAATAAAATAAAATAAACGTTCACCATCGATACATACAGAGTAAATGAACACTTTATAAAAGAGACATGAGGGCAGCGAGATAGCTCAGTGGACTAAAGCACCTGCTTAGGCAAGCTTAGGTAAGCACCAGGACTGCACTTCAATCCCTGACACCACAAGCTGCGCCATCTCCACCCTAGGGAATGCTGAGCCAGCCACAGAGTATTGGTGCACACCTCTAATTCCAGCCCTGGGGAGGCTGAAAACAGAGCCTGAGCTGTGCAGTGACAGCCTGTAACAACCACACACACCAAAAGAGAGAGACAGAGACAGAGGGAGAGGGAGAGGGAGAGGGAGGAGAAGGAATAGGAAGGGGGAGAGAGAGAGAGAGAGACTGAGACTTGAACACCTACAGGTTCTGGAATCCTTGGCAGGGGTCACTGGAAGCCAGTTTCCCAGGATTACCAAAGTGACAGCTGTAGATTACCTTTCCTCACAACGTCACTTGACAATCCTAAATTAATTCTATGAAAACAGTGTAAGATTATTCCTCCAAATTATCAATTGTACATTTTAGGGATTCAGAACATATCTAGCTCAGTTTCTTCTATTAGAGAAAAGCAGTGATCGAATGTGAACGCAGCATGTAGCCATGTATCCGTATGGTGCACATCTCTGCTTGCACAGGCATGAACCCCACTGTCCTGGTGCAGTGCCCATCACTCCAACTGTGCTCTGGCTTGGACAGTAAAGTACAGTGCCACCTTACTTGCTCTTTTAAGAAACTATTATCTCAGCCGGGCACGGTGGTGCATGCCTATAATCCCAGCACTTGGGAGGCTGAGGCAGGAGATCGGTATGAGTTTAAGACCAGCCTGGGCTACAAAAGTGAGCTCAAAGCCAGCCTGAACTGCACAGCGAGAGCCTGTCTCAAGATATTGCAGAGAGCCGCCAATGGCCTGCAGAGCAACGTGCCCAAGTTTTACTGTGCTTACTGCGATACGCACCTCGCCCATGGCTCTCCATCTGTGAGGCAGACACACTGCAGTGGTAGGAAACGTAAGGAGAATGCGAAAGGCTAGCAGAGATGATGGAGGAGCGAGCTGGAGCCTGACTGACAAAATGGTGGCTGCATTTCAACAGGAAGGAAGCCTCCGACTCCATTCTCCGCTCCTCCCCCAGCAGGGGCCACGATCCCACCTCCAACCAGTCTCCTGGGTCCTCCTCGCCCTGGTATGATGCCAGCACCCCATGTGGCAGGCCCTCCCATGATGCCAATGTTGGGCCCCCTCCTCCCAGGATAATGCCAGTGGGACCTGCTCCCGGAATGAGGCCACCATGGGCGGCCACATGCTGATGATGCCTGGGCCTCCAATGGTGCAACTGCTGCCTCGGTCCGTGGTGGTGCCCACTTGGCCAGGAATGACTCGACCAGACAGACGGAGCGGAGGGGCGGCCTCTCGGCATTGCTTTTATATCGTTAGTTCTGCTTCCCCAGGGGATCATGGTGCTGTGACTCTGGGTGTTTTCTAACAGCATGAATGACAAGGAAAACTTGCTCCCTCTGCCTATCAAGGAATAGTTTTGAAGGGTGAAGTACGATAAACAAAAGTGCAGAAAGTGCTGCTTCATTTGTGTTGTGAAATGTGAAAATAAACTTGTCAGCTCTTTTTAAAAAAAGATACTACAGTGATTAATCTACACATAGAATATCAAAGCAATTCTCTAGAAAATGCTTACATACATTAAGAGCTACTACTGGTACAATTACTTCAGAGAATACTATAAATTGAAATGTACAAATCCTTTGGAGATAAAATCATATTGACACCACAAAAGAAATCCTTACACTGCTGAATAAACCTAGTAAAATGAAGACTCCTAGTACATCTCCATCTGTTTTTATAATACTCTTCAGACTCTGTAATGCTCCATTCTGTGTCTGGATGTGTGGCCCTCAAGCAGCTTGTGCTCAGCCTATTGCTCACATTCTCCACAGTTACAGCCCCACAATTCCTGCCACATTTATTCTCTCCTCAAACTGACAGTATTCAGTAGTTTAAAATAACACAGGGCATGGCAGCAGAGGCCTTTAACTGCAGCACTTAGGAGGCTGAGACAGGAGGATCACTAAGAATTCGATGCCAGCTTGGGCTACATAGTTCAAGCCAAGCCTGAACTTTGTTATAAAGCAAGACTGTCTCAAAAAAAAAGACATAAGCTGGGGATATAGCTAGCAAGCTTAGGCACCTCCCTGGCAAGCACAAGGTTCCGAGTTTGATCCCCAGCACCGAAAAAACAAAACAAAACAACAACAACAAAAAAAGGAAAAGAAAAAAATGAGATGAAATGAAACCTTATAAACGTTTATCGCAGCTCTATCTACCCTAAAATATGAAACAGCAGCTACAGAAAGGGAGGACTGCTTTCAGACAAATTCAATGCCGCAGTACTGACTACACTTTCAAGGAGACTTTTTGGGACATAACTAGTATTTGTCAACCTTATAATTTCACTTTCATTTGCTATTTTGAAAAATGGTCCAAATACCAAACAGATGTATTTATTTCTCTTAGAGTATAATTTAGACCTTCTGCTACCAGGCATTGAGTTTATGTAAAACAAAATTCTATAAACTGAAAAAATTTTTGAGACAGGGTCTTACTGTGTAGTCTAGACTGAGCTCAAACTTGCGATTCTACTGGCCCATCCTCTTCAGTGCCAGGACCACATGTGTGCACATGTCTAGCCTGAAAAATAAATTTCAAGAGCTAGAACGATTCCAGGTAAGTGGCTGAATCCCAACACTGCCCATACGCACCAACATTTTAACCAAGAGAAGCAGGAAGATCTTCACACATTACTTTGTGAAAGTGAAGAAAAAAAGGTGCAACCAAGAGCAAACTGGTCAAGCAATGGCCGTGACTCGTCCAGACGGCTGACACTGACCACAGTTCTACAAAGCACTGTACGTGGTTCCAAAGTAAATCCTGAGGGAATCTGATGACCTTGGGAGATACAAAAACTACATGTATTTTTATACAGGTCTTGCTTTAACTTGCCCTTAACCACTCAGCAGAAAAGTTTAACCACGAGGAATAAAACATAAAGCTAGATTAGAATGCTGAGCTGTAAAAGAATTAAATAAACAGCTTCCGACATTGCCAGTTCTGCCAATAACCCACTGCAATTATTGAACAATGGATTATGTATAAACTACTTTCTCTTAGTTCAATAAGAAGAAATTTTTTGTACCAACATGATTAGAAAAATTACCATGTCTACATCCTGTGCTCTGTATAATTACTTCAAGGACAACAATATGCATTGTATCAATTATTGGAAATGTACTACTAACCTGTTTTGAAAATGTCACATTATTTCTTATTAA